>JAJOOR010023732.1:0-31019 GCA_036250505.1 Solanum acaule
TTAAGAAATTAATAATTGCTAAAGTTGCAAGTTAATCTCCCAAGTCAAGAACTAGAACAAAAGTAATAAAATCCAACCCAAATAAGAGAAAGAAGAAGAAAAGAACCCTCCAAATTATTTCCCATCTAATTATTTCTATGGACTATTTATAGATATAGAAAACCTTAAATAAAATAATTGAGTCCAAATTAATTAGGAATCCAAAACCAAAAGGAATTGAATTCCTTTTTTTTCCATCGCGTGAGCTGTCCCTGAACAATACTGCCGCCTAAAAGAATTTGTGCCTATCTTCAAATTCTTACGCCTGGCAGCAGAATTGCAATATAACTTGTGTATTATTTTATAACTTTTAATCCATTAAGCTGCTTGCTTGATTTCCTTCTTCAACCTTTCATGTTTAATTCGTTTTAGCTTCAAACTTCTTTATTTTTCCACAAATTTAATCCTACAAATAAAATACACAATTTAGTACAATTCATAATATTCAAGGTCAAAAAGGAAAAATATAAATAATAAATGTGAGATAAATAATAATTAAAGTATATATTTTTGAC
Source organism: Solanum acaule (assembly GCA_036250505.1). NCBI lineage: Eukaryota > Viridiplantae > Streptophyta > Magnoliopsida > Solanales > Solanaceae > Solanum > Solanum acaule. The sequence continues at coordinate 555 of JAJOOR010023732.1, forward strand.
CTCACATCAACGGATAGAGTTGCCGAGGTGCGTGTAAGCTGCCACATACTTTACAGTTATTAAAAAGAATGTGTAAGGTAGTGTTAAATGTTTCATCACCTTGAATGTTTGCATGGTTTGACTTTGGAGTTGGCATTGGTAAGCCAAATTGCATTATGTTTTTTAATTTCATGTGTAGACAATTATTGGATGTGGGACTGACTGTAACATATGTGTTCTTATGGAGCTCTTACTGGTTTGGTATGTTTCATAGCCCATTGTTATGGTCATTGGTGAGAAGGTTTGATCAACCACAAAGGAAATTGACAATAAAGAGTATGTTCAAGTCAAATTAAAGAAGATAAAAAATGGAAATTCTTTGTAGCCACAATTAATATGAGAATTAATTCTTAGTTTGACCTCCAATTAAAAATTATCCCTTGTACTTATACTTTGGTACACTAATGATCCTTCAAATATGTAACACTAGTGCACTTTTAGCTCGAAATCAAACGAATTCATCAATATTTTCCTTTATCTATCACTAAGTTGTTTATAAAAAAGAGCCCTTGTTGGTAGATCCAAATAGTAATATGCGAGTTTACAGAAACTTCAAATCCTAGATCTGCCTTACAAACCACACATTATCTAACCAATTACAATTCTCTCACAATACATTCCTCAAGAAGGGCCATATAAAGAAGTATTTCAGTCAATACAAATGAGACCAAAAGATAAAAAGGCATAGTATTGTAACATTATTTTACTGCACACAATCTAATTAGGATTAGGTTTGTTCAATGTATTTAGACGTTAATATGTATTAGTTGTTACTTGTTTCTACAATCTAGGAGTTAGTTTAGGAAAAAATATTTATTTCATTTGTATATGAACTCCACAGGAGTCTCATCAAATACAAATACTTTTGTTCTATTCTCTGTCTTTTTACATAGTAAGATCTTTCACTTCTTCAATCTGGATGAAACTCCATTCCTTGAACATTTGGTTCTTTTTTGATAGTATTCAAGTTTCAATTTTTCCTTGAATATGGAGACAATAGACTAAATTGAGTTCAGCTACTTCTGAGAATCTACAAAAAAAACTTCACCATGCTAAATAACTATATTGATTAAAGTAATATCTTTCAAAATTTATAGTACATGGAAAGGAGTCGTTAAAATAAAGTTAAGAAAAGTTGATTCACTCCCTTGAAGGGAGTCACCTTTAATAAGAAGCTCTTGAACCCCCTACCAATTGTGGTCGTTACACGGTGCAAACTCGAACAAGTGTGCAACTTCTATCAACATTTGGGTTTTAAGAAAATCTGCTATAACATGTTGAATTTCATAGATAATACTATCTATAACTCAATCTTTTAAAAGTTAGTTTAAGTTCAATCATTCGGTACCCAAAGCCCAGTAATTCAAATTCACATCTGGTACCTATTATTGGAGATAAGGCCCTACATCATTATGAAATTATCTTTAAAAAAAATTCTTGCAATACTATTGTAGATTCACAGTAGTGGCATATATTGTCCTTGTACTTTGCTGATTTTGAGAATATTTAGAACTATTGCAAGGAACATTTTAAAAGTTAATTTTGTATTTTTTTTTCTAATGATGTAGGGTCTTATGTCTATAGTAGGTACCAAATGTGAATTTGAATTATTGAATTTAGGGTATCAGATGGTTGAACTAAAAACCAATAACTTTTAAGAGATTTAGTTATCTATAGTATTCTATGTGCAATTTAACTTGTTACAACATATTTTTCTTTTTACGATTAGATTAAAGACCACTATTGGTTGGGGGGGGGGGGGGTTAAGAACTTCCTATTAAAGGTGACTCCTTTCCAGGGCAAAAACCAACTTTTGTTATCTCAAGAGGAATCTTTACAATTTTAGTTGTGTGCTAATTGAACCTTATTGATTAATAAATAAATATTATGGGGTTTATAGGCTTGAGTGACATCTCCCACCTAATAGACTTCTTTCTAGGGTTGGGCCATCTTATTTAGTCTATAATAATTGGTATTAGATCATGTTGATTAATGCTTAAGGCCGTAACTCAAAGTCATGGCTGGGTAGAGAGCCAAGAGTGGTGGCTTGGACAAAGGAGGGGTAATAGTTGTGACCAACCAACAAGAGTTGTGGTCTTGATCCAAAAGAAGTGTCCTATGGGAATTGTTGGAAACAATCGGTTACTAATTACATCAATTATATTATTGCTAAGTACGGAACAACTTTGGTCTTACAACTCTGTACACTCAATATTTCATTTTCACTCTATCTTTTCTTGATTACACATGTTTCGTAGTTCTTTCTTGAGCACAGACTCTTTATATGAGTACACCTACAACTCTAACAACCTCTATTTAAAGGCAGTGATCAAAGGATCTAGTGAATTTAATATTCTAGAACTACACCTTCCACTTATTTGTCAATCGCATTTTCTAGATCACTATTTTTAGTTTTGCACTCTAAAACTCTCATTTTAGAGTTCTTCCTTCTATTCTCTACAAATCTTGAATATTATAGATTCTTCTTTGAAATATCTTAGATAGTATAATTTGGTGATGATTTTTTTAACTCCCCCTCAACACCAATATAATTTATTCTTTGCATCAATTTTGAGTGATCCTCTAGACTATTATTTGTGCTAAATATGTATTCAACAAAATATGAATAGTAAACACTGTTAAAAGTAAAAGTAAAAATGAGATGGAAAGAAAAATTGAGTCCACCATATTCATAATGTCCCCTTAAAAAAGCACCAAAGGTTATGGAATATATCCTCCCAGGATAGAATGATTTACTTCAACAAAATTGTGGTACCTCAAATTCCGTTGATCTTTAAACTCACTCAACAACTACAAATCACACTTGAGTTTTTATGAAAAGAAGAGTAGAAAACTTAAAAAATTGTACTTAATATCTACGGAAGAATTAGATATTTATAGCCACCAAGAACTGCTTCAGAAAAAAGCAAATGTTTAGAGACGTTGCACTAATTCAGAAGTAGCGAGGCATGTGAGGTCTGCACATGAGTAGTACTTCAAAAACATAATGTTGGAAACCTCATTGTTTGGATTGTCGGTTCATTTGCGGTCCATAAAATGGCCAATTACAGTTCACACATCTACCGACCGACACCTAAAATAACGTACTGAAGAGATGCATCGATCTTTTCTATGTGTTACATGTGCGGTCTGTTCTTCATCATATGGGGTCACACATGACCGATAAATTTGGCTCAGAATTTGGTTTAAAAAATTAATTTTAAATGAATCTTTGTCCAAAAAGATAAGTTCTCAATCAATCATTTGTCAAAGCCAAAGTTGAGGTCAAATTGAGTGAGTGACAACGATGCGAGGCTTGTCTTCTTTTAAAAAGTTGCATTGGTTTGGAAGCGGTGAGGCATGTGTGGTATTCACTTGGCCATGAAGAAGTTTATGTCTTCTTCTCAACCCTTTAACAACATGAAGAAGAGTGATTCTATATTTAATTACTTGAAAATTCTATTCTCCCACCAATGTGATAGAAATAATTCTTCCAAAAAGTGAAGTAACATTTTCACTTTCCCTCCATTTTCCATTCACTTTCAAAAGTAGAACTCAACAGAAACTTTACAATCATCTAGATGCCCAGACACTAAGGAACCTCTGTTTCATTAGAACTTCTCCACTCACTACTCTTTGAATCATGTTCAAGAAGTTATCTCTTTGATTAGGACAACTTCCGCTAAAGTTGCATCTATATACTTGGTGTTAAAGTGTTTCAGTCATGTAGACCTCTTTAGTTGTGGTTGTGGTAGTTTTTTTTGACTTGTTCTCAAAAGTGACTTAAATTAGGTGTGATCTTATTGAGTTTCTCGAATGGTGAGATAATTCCTAATCTTGCCCATGGCATCCTATTAGTGATGTGGTCATGCATTTTCCCAAAATGTTGTGACTACATGCATATTATTTTACATTCATTTGCCTATCTCCGTAAGGAGTTCATATTTTTTTCTTTGAGCTCCTCCCTTTTGTTGCTGCATATTTGGGCAAGTCAAGTGTCTCCCTATCGTCTTCCTTTTAGGTAGTCATTGAAGTCGTGTGACGTGTTCTCTCCCACTATCTATACAAAGACATTTTATTCTCCTTCTAAGATAATTCTCTCAGCAGGATAGAATTGTTTAAAGTTCTCAAATACTTTAAATTTCTCCTCTAAGAATAAAATCACTATGTACCTTGAGAAGTCATCAATGAATATTATCATGTATTAGTAACTACTGATAGAAGGTTGCTTTACTGGTTCAAACATGTCTACGTGCACCAAATATGGTGAGTTATTTTCTTGATAATTTGGCTCTCTATAGGAAAGTTGATGTCCTTTTTCATATTGGCATCCATTATATATAGTGTTTGCTCTATTCTGAATCTTGGAAAGACCTTTTACTGAACCATTGCATCATGATTTTTGATTTGTTGTAGCTCAGGTGCCCAAAACATGGATTAAATAGATCAGTTGTTTCATTACTTGGGGTCTTCTTCACGTAATTTGTCTCAGCTACCATGACATAGATTGAATCTAATATCCTTCCCTCAGTAATGGGAAAACTTGTAACTTTCAAGTTTTGATATGTTTTTACGTCATTCGGTACAAACACAATATAGTTACCTGAGGTTGTTAGTTGCAACACAAATAAAATGTTCTTCTCTACATTCTCAAAACATGGATAGTCATTTTGAAGTTGCATTTTTCTTGAGCTATGATGAATCATAAACACTGTCTTGCCAATATGAGTTATTGATATTCTATAATTATTTGTTGTCATCACTATTTGACAACCTTTATATTCTCTCATTTTGATATGTTTTTTTCCATTAGTACTAGTCATGTGATTGGAGCATCCCGAATCAACAATCCAAGTATTTACATAATTGACCAATTTCTAACTTATAGTTTCACATGCAAGCTCCTTTACTTTGTCAGAGTGAGAGGTGACGAGCTCTCCTGTTAATTGCTTTCTTTCTTCAATTGTATAGGAGGTCTTTTATTCCCAAGATTCTTGTCCATCGCCTTCCTTGTTTCAAGAAGAAGTGGCTATGTTACCTTTAGATTTCTTGGAACAACAAGCTTTAGTATAGAGTCCTTTGATTCGGTAACTATAGAACATGTCCCTTTTTCGGTTGTTTAAACCACGGTTTGCCTGCTTATTGGATCGCGGGATATTTTGATGTTGATTCTTCTGGTCTCCCCCCGACCGTAATATTCTCTCTTCATCCCATTTTGTAGCCTTTTCGTTTGTCCAAAACCGCGTTAGTAAGATAGAACAATAATTGTGTGCCAACTATTTCTCATTACTTAGATATAGAATTACTAAGGGATCGATATTCTTCAATGGGATCCCCCACCTAATAAACTAACTTTTTTGGTTGGGCTTCCCATTAAATATAATAGTTTTTTGTTAGGCTTTATTGCTCAATCTATAACAACTCTACAGTAATTTAACTTGTTAAAGTAGGTTTTATATTTTTTATAGGTTACTATATCAGACCTGATATGAATAATTACATATTGTGATAGGTTAACTTATTACAATAATGCAGGCTATTCTTTGTAGTCTCGGTGTACCTAACATAAATTCTAATTAAAAATGAATTCCTTTAATCAATACAGGAAAAGAAAAGACAATGGTTATAATAACCAAATAAATAACTAGAAAATCTTTGAAATATGGGCAAAATTAGAGAATGAATGAGTGCTTGCATAAAACATTTATAAGAAAGAGCACTGAAATTGTAGTTCAAATTAAGAAAACTAAAAGAGATAAACCTGGAATAAGGGTGTTCCTTCCATTGCAAAAAGTGTGTGTGATCATTCCACAAAACTATATGCCATGATTTGTTCAGTTTTTTTTGTGGCATAAACTACGAAAAATATCAAAGAGTACAAAAAAATCAAGAAAAATATAGTGAGTTGTCATGCCCCGAAGCTACCTCCAGGACCCGGACACGGGACATAGGATCACGAGTGACCCCAAGCTAACCCTACTGGCATGATATGAGCATACTAAGAATAATAATCACTGATGTGGAAGTTAATCATAAGTAAATTTGAAATGATGGGGAATACCCATATACTAAAACCGAATATATGAAATATGAGAGTTTAATACAAAAGAAATATTAAACTCAAATACTAAGCTGAATCTTACTATGTCTGAAAATAACCCCTAACTGACTAGAAGTGTTGAGATAGGCCCCAGCTAAATCTAGCAAACCTGAAAACTAAAAGACTGAAACACTTAAATGATAACATGACTATTGTCCCTATGGACTCACCACTGATGTTGCTGAACTGGAGATCGAAAACTGATCTATGTGTGATCTGGAAGCTGAGAACCTGAATCTACATCACGAGAAGATGCAGCGCAGAGTATGCATCAGTACTAGAAAGGTACTAAGCATGAAGGATAGAATAAAGCTGAAATAAACATATAACTGAACAAGCAATAAAGCAACCATATAATCTGAACATAATATAGATACTGAATACTGTGCTAACTGGATGCAATGACCAACTTTATAACATGCTAAGACTGAATACTGACTGTACTGAAATGTGGTCAATGCAGTAGAGTCTGTCTGAACTGTTGGAGCTACTAATAATTGATAATTAAACCACATGAGCTAAATGTGGAGTTCAATGTATACGCCCCATGGAAAGGATCCAAAATACCCTGAAACAGGTATAGAGGCATGACTGGCGTGATCACTAAATGATGCCCACAGAGAGGACTTACAACCAACGTGGCTCGTAGTTCTGGGAGTATACATGTGACTGACCCTAGTCTAACTCGGTATTATGCTACTCCCAATAGATTAAATGATTAACAAATTATGATTGACTTTTTGTAATACTGGATAGCTCAAAACTGACATGTAAATTGAGAATGCACATTAATATACTGATAATGACACATTCAAAACTGGGGCATATATATATGAAATACTGAAATATCTGACCTAGCATGTGTAATTCAAGAACTAGAAGAACTACATAGCTAGGGTTCTGAAATTTATGCTAGAAATCATGTTATCACATGCTAACCTGATTTGGAACATTTAAATAACTAATTCATGATAATCTACTGAAGTTCTAGAAACCCTAGGTCTAGTTAATAATAGGGAATCAAGAATCTGACTGAAATCTAGGGACCTAATGGGCAAAAGGAACCCACTAGTGAAATCCCACATACCTGGTGAAAAATTCCACGGAGAAATCTCTCGATTTCAGGGTTGAAACTGAAGGAATCTTGTTGCGTTCTTGAACTAGGGTTCTTGACTTCTTTCTCTTCTTAGCGTTCTAATTTTTCTAAGTTCTGAAGAATGATTTGACTTCGGTAAGTTCTAGTTATGTTTCTAGGCTAAAACTGACCAAAACCACATAGTTTAGGGGCCAAAAAAATAGTAAAAGACCAAAAGACCCTCGACTTAACTGCTGTCGGGGTCACTAACGGACGACACCGACAGATCATCGATGGACTGACGGTCAGTGTTGGTGAATCGTCAGTCGCGAATGGGGCTGGGTTCCTAGGGACTTGATCCACGGACCAAGACCACGGACTGTGGCCTGGCCTACAGACCGTAGGTCTAGCCATGGGTCAGCACTTAGCCGATTTTTCTCTGGGGATCTGGGGAGAGGCTACTGGTTTCCTGGGGTCTGATCCACGGACCTGGACCACAGACCATGGCCTAGCCTATGGACCGTAGGTCCGACCGTGGGTCGACCCTTAGAGGAAATTCTGGGGGCTAATGAGGTGAGGGTCGCAGTTTCGAACCAAGGACCACCAGCATGGACCATGGGTCACCCTACGGTCCGTGGGTGGCAACCGTGGGTTGCACCTGCAACTTCTGGAAATCTGCACTAAGGTCTATTTTCAGATACGGGGTGTTATATTATCTCCCTCTTGGGAACATTTGTCCTCGAATGAAGAATAACTAGCTGACGATTGAGGGAAAGAGCTGTAACCCTACCACAACCACAAAAATACTAAGACTGATTTCTGACTGAACTGAGTTCCAAGAACACATAAATACGCTGAAAAATACAAGTATAACTGAAGGAACATGCTACTAAGACTGAATCTGCGCATAAATAACTGAAAATTGAAGAGGAACTAATACCTCAAGCTGGAGTGGAATCGGAAGGAAAGAGGTGAGGATACTTGGCCTTCATGGCTGCTTCTGCTTCCCGAGTAGCTCCCTCGACGGACTGACTCCTCTACAAAACCTTGACTGAAGTGACTTCTTTGTTTCTCAACCTTCTAACCTGACGATCGAGAATCTCAACTGGTACATCCTCATAAGAAAGACTATCTTTCACGTCCACACTCTCTAATGGCAGTACGGATGCTGGATCACCCACATACTTCTTCAAAAGTGAAATGTGAAAGACTGAATGCACTGTTGCTAGTTTTGCTGGCAACTCTAACTCATAAGCCACTTTACCAATCCTTTTCAGAATCTTGTAAGGGCCTACATATCTAGGACTGAGCTTCCCTTTCTTGCCAAATCTCATCACCCCTTTCATAGGTGACACTTTCAGGAAAACCCACTTATCAACTTAGAACTCTTGTTCCCTTCTCCTTACATCTGCATAAGACTTTTGGCGACTCTGGGCTATTTTAAGTCTATCTCTAATGAGTTGCACTTTCTCCATAGCATTAAGGACTGAATCTGGCCGTATCAAGGCTACTTCACTTACTTCAAACCAACCAACTGGAGATCTATATATACACCCATACAATGCCTCATAAGGGGCCATCTGAATATTGGAATAGTAACTATTGTTGTAGGCGAACTTAATAAGAGGAAAGTGATCATCCCAACTACCCTTGAAGTCGATCACACAAGCTCACAACATGTCCTCTAAGGTCTGAAATGACTTCTAGAAATGAGAGGTAAATGGAGGACCTCTATCTGAGATGATAGACAAAGGAACACCATGCAAGCTGACTATCTCATTAATGTAAAGCTTGGCGTAGTCCTCCGCCGAATCTGTAGTCTTGACTGCCAAAAAGTGAGAAGACTTAGTGACTCTGTCAACTATCACCCAAATGGAGTCATGCTTTCTACGAGTACGAGGTAATCCTATAATGAAATCCATGTTGATCACTTCCCACTTCCAAGTAGGAATGTTGATCTCTTGAGTCTTACCTCCTGGTTTCTGATGTTCTACCTTCACTTGCTGACAATTGGGGCACTTAGCCACAAAATTTGCTATATCCCTCTTTATGCCATTCCACCAAAAGACTTCCTGCATATCACGGTACATCTTAGTGGCGCCTGGATGAATAGAATAACTGGAGTTATGGGCTTCTGCAAGAATCTGCTGTCTCAACTCGCCCACATTAGGAACATATAATCAACCCTGGTAACGAAACACACCATTTCCCCCTTGGGAGAAAACCTCAACTCTCTGTTGATGGACTACACCCTTGAGTTCAAGTAATATCAGATCACTATCTTGCTTTTCCTTAACCTCCGCTACCAATAAAGATTATGACCCATTCTGAACTGTTACACCTCCATCTGTTATTCTCATAAGACGAACTCCTAAGCGAGCAAGCCTGTGAGCATCCTTCTCTAGTTCCTTTATTTCTTCCTCAACATGTGCTACACTACCCATAGATAGTCTACTAAGTGCATCTACTACTACATTTGCCTTACCAGGATGGTACTGCACACTCATATCATAATTCAAGCCATCTCCTCTGGCGAAGATTCAACTCTTTCTAGGTGAACACAAACTGAAGGCTCTTATGGTGTGTGAACACATCTACGTGAACACCATACAAGTAGTGTCTCCAACTCTTGAGTGCAAACACCACTGATGCGAGTTCGTGGTCATGAGTTGGATAGTTCTTCTCATGCACCTTAAGTTGTCTGGAACCATAAGCTATAACCATACCTCGCTGCATCATCACACAACCTAGGCCGACTCTGGACGCATCACAATAGATAACACAACTGTTTGAACCCTCTAGTAGAGTCAAAATAGTAGCTTTAGTCAACCTAGTTTTCAGTTCTGCGAAGCTTTTCTCGCAATTATCTGACCACTGGAACTTAACATTTTTCTGAGTCAATTTAGTCAATGGAGAGGCTATAGATGAAAATCCTTCCACAAATCTTCTGTAGTAGCCCACTAGGCCCAAGAAACTTCTGATATCTGTAGGAGAGGTAGGTCTGGGCCATCATTTAACTGCTTTTATTTTTTGGGAATCCACTCAGATTCCTTCGCTGGATACTATATGCCCAAGGAAAGCAATTGATTTTAACCAAAACTCACACTTGCTAAATTTAGTGAATAACTGGCGATCTTTGAGAGTTTGCAGGACAACCCTCAAATGACTCACATGTTCTTCCTCATTCCTAAAATAAATAAGGATATCATCAATAAAAATGATAACGAACAATTCCAAGTACTGCTTGAACACCCTATTCATCAAATCCATGAAAGTTGTAGGAGCATTGGTTAGTCCAAATGCCATAACTACAAATTCATAATGACCATACCAAGTTCTGAAGGCTATTTTCAGAATGTCACTATCCCTGACTCTAAGCTGATGATAACTGAATCTGAGGTCTATCTTTGAAAAATGACTAGCACCCTGAAGTTGGTCAAACAAGTAATCAATCCTAGGGATGGGATACTTATTCTTGATTGTGACTTTGTTCAACTACTGATAGTCAATGCACATCCTGAGATAACCATATTTCTTCTCCACAAACAACACTGATGCACCCCATGGTGAAATACTAGGTGTGATGAAGCTTTATCTAGAAGGTCTTTCAACTGCTCTTTCGATTCTTAAGCTCAGCTAGAGCCATTCTGTAAGGAGGAATAGAAATAGGCCGGGTATCTAGAAGGAGATCAATTCCAAAGTAGATTTCCCCTTCGGGAGGAACTCTGGGAGGATCTTCTAGAAACACTTCTAGGAACTTATTAACTACTGGGACCGACTCAAGAGTTGGGATTTCAGAGCTTGAATCCTTAACCTGAACTAGATGATCGATACAACCCTTAGAGATCATTTTTCTGGCCTTAAGGTAAGAAATGAATCGACCCATAGGCGCTAAGCTAATACCCTTCCATTCAAAGATTGGTTCGTTTGGAAACTGAAAAAAATAAACAATCCTAGTTCTACAATCGACTGAGGGATAACAGGAATGTAAGAAATCCATGCCTAGAATGACATCGAAGAGTACCATTTCTAACTCTACAAAGGTCTGCTGAGGTGACTTTCTGAGAGACTGTGACAGGGCAATTTTTGTATACCCGTAACTGGGTCACCGACAGAAGTAGAGACTGAGAAGGGTTCTGAGAGAGTTTCTGGACTAACATCAAACTTAACTGCAATATAAGGAGTTATGAAGGAAAGAGTAGCCCCTGGATCTAACAAAGCATAAACATCAAGATTAAAGACTCGTAACGTACCAGTGACTACATCAGGAGAATCTTCCTGATCCTGGCGAGCCTGAAGAGCATAGAACCTATTTTGGCGTTGTCCGCCACCTGTACTAAATGAGTTACCCTGCTGAGTCGGGCGACCTGCTGGTGTTGCTGAAGTTATGGTCTAAGCTCTACCATTACTATCTCCTTAACCCTGTTTAGAAGGACAATCTCGCAACCTGTGACTAGTCTGACCACACCCAAGAAATCCTTCCTTCCCTACAAGACACTCCCGGGAAAGTTGGGTAGGTCCTAGTACCTGAAACAATCCACTGAGACTTAGAGCCTGATGCCCTACCTTTCTGATCATGTCAGAAACTAGAAGATGGAACACTAGCTGATAAAGGTGCTGAAGCTGAAGATTTCTGCTGAACCTACGAGCGATTTCCGCCACCCGAATTCTGTTGAGAATACTCATAGTTTCTTGTTCTAGCCTTCTTATTCTCCTTAGCCTGTTCCCTAAGCTTATCACCCTCAACCTGATGAGCATGAGTCATGAACCTAGAGATGTTCATGTCTCCTAGCAACATAACATTTCTGCACTTTGTTTTCACCAAGTCTAAAACTCCATATAGAAACTTATTCATCTGAGCCCTAGAATCAGCAACCATGTGACGAGCATACCAGGAAAGTTGGGTGAACTTGAGTCCATACTCTTGGGCTGTCATGTTACCTTGCCTTAAGTTCATAAACTCCTGAGCTTTTGTCTCATTTAGCTCTCTTAGGAAAACCTATCCAGAAAGGTCTTAATAACGCAATCCCAAGTGATAGGAGTTGCATCTGTACCCCTGTTCCCTTTCCACTGTGTATACCAGATATGAACCACATCCTTAAGTTGGTACGATGCTAACTCAACCCAATCATTCTCAGTTACCTGCATCACTTCAAAGATCTTCTTGACCTCATCAATGAAGTTTTGGGGATCCTTACCAATCTACGATCCTAGGAACTCAGGCAGATTCATCCTAACAAAAGCCCGCACTCTAGCTATAGTTGACCCAACATTAGCATTTGATGGACCTGGAACTCGCTAATTGTTCATGTTGGCCACACTCTGAGCCAACATTTGAATGGCGTTTCGAAACTCTACATTTGAAACTTCTTGATCTGGTATTAGAGGAGCTGCATTTGCATTCCGGGTGTTACCTCTACAAGGAGGCATAATCTGAAATGGAGAACGTGGAGTTAGAAACGAGGAATTAGATCATACGTTACGCACGATAAGAGTAACAAAAAGATGAAGATTTTTCCTAAAACACCTTGTAGCCTCCCTCTCATTAGATGTGGGGCACATTACACACCCATGAAAAGGACTCTACCTAGTGCGGCTTTTCAGACATCCTAGGACACTTAAACCTAGTGCTCTGATACCAAGTTTGTCACGCCCTGAACCTACCCCAGGACATGGACACGGGACCTAGGATCACGAGTTACCCCAAGCTAACCCTGCTAGCATGACATGAGCATACTAAGAATAATAATCACTGATGCGGAAGCTAATCATAAGTAAATTTGAAATGATGGGGAATACCCATATACTAAAACTGAATATATGAAATCTGAGAGTTTAATACAAAAGAAATATCAAACACAAATACTAAGTTGAATCTAACTATGTCTGAAAATAGCCTCTAACTAACTAGAAGTAATGGGACAGGCCGCCAGCTAAATCTAGCAAAACTGAAAACTAAAAGACTGAAACACCTAAATGATAACACGACTATTGTCCTCGAATACTAAGGACTTACCACTGATGTTGCTGAACTGGTGATCGAGAATCGATCTATGCGTGATCTGGAAGCTGAGAACCTGAACCTACATCACGAGAAGATGTAGCGCAGAGTATGGGTTAGCACTTGAAAGGTACTGAGCATGAAGGATAGAGTAAAGTTGAAATAAACATATAACTGAACAACCAATAAAGCAACCACATAATCTGAACATAATATAGATACTGAATACTGTGCAAACTGGATGCAATGACCAAATTTATAACATGCTAAGACTGAATACTGACTGTATTGAAATATGGTCAATGCAATAGAGTCTGTCTGAACTGTTGGAGCTACTAATAACTGATAATTAAACCACATGAGCTAAATGTGGAGTTCAATGTATACGCCCCATCGAAAGGACCCAAAATACCTTGAAACAGGTATAGAGGCATGACTGGCGTGATCACTAAATGATGCCCACAGAGGGGACTTACAATCTACGTGGCTCGTAGTTCTGGGAGTATACGGGTGACTGACCCTAGTCCAACTCCGTATTATGTTACTCCCAATAGATTAAATGATTAACTCATTATGACTGAATTTTTGTAATACAAGATAGCTCAAAACTGACCTGCAAACTGAGAATACACATTAATACACTGATAATGACACATTCAAAACTGAGGCATGCATATCTGAAATACTGAAATATCTGACCTAGCTTGTGTAATTCAAGAACTAGAAGAACTACATAGCTAGGGTTTTGAAATTTATGCTAGAAACCAAGTTATCACATGCTACTTTGGTTTGGAACATTTAAATAACTAAATCATGATAATATTCTGAAGTTCTAGAAACCCTAGGTCTAGTTAATAATGGGGAATCAAAAATCTAAATGAAATCTAGGGACCTAATGGGTGAAAGGAACCCACTAGTGAAATCCCACATACCTGGTAACGAATTCCATGGTGAAATCTCTCAATTTCGGTGTTGGAACTGAAGGAATCTTGTTGTGTTCTTGAACTAGTGTTCTTGACCTCTTTCTCCTCTTAGAGTTCTAATTTTTTAAGTTTTGAAGAATGATTTGACTTCAGTAAGTTCTAGGTATGTTTCTAGGCTAAAATTGACTAAATCCATGTAGTTTAGGGGTCCAATGAAATCGGAAAAGACCAAAAGACCCCCGACTTAACTACTGTCGAGGTCACCAACGGACCGTCGATGGACTGACGGTCCGTGCTGATGAGTCGTCAGTCGCGACTGGGGCTGGGTTCCTGGAGGTCTGATCCACGGACCAAGACCACGGACCATGGCCTAGCCTACGGACCGTAGGTATGGCCATGGTTCAACACTTAGCTGATTTTTGTATAGGGTTTTGGGTAGAGGTTACTGGTTTCCTGGGGTCTGATCTACGGACCAGGACGACGGACCGTGGCCTGGCCTACAGACCGTAGTTTCGGCCGTGGGTCTACCCTTAGATGAAATTTTGGGGGCTAATGAGGTGAGGGTCGCAGTTGCGAACCATGGACCACCAACACGGGCCGTGGGTCACCTTACTGTCTGAGGGTGGCAACCGTGGGTTGCACCTGCAACTTCTGGAAATCTACACTAAGGTCTATTTTCGGATACGGGGTGCTACATTAGTGATCAATTAATTGGATTGCAAATTATAAGAGATTAAATTATAAATTTTAGTAAAGATAAAAGTACTGGGTGATTTCTTTTCATATGCTTGAGTGGCTGCCTTGTATGTATACTAGCGGAGCTAAAGGATTCTATTTTTATAATTAATTCCCCTTTGCTTGAAATTACACTGACGCATATAGGGTAATTTTATTTAATTATATATGACCGGTTAAATCCTAAAGTTCAAAGATTGTTTTAGATAATGAATCAAATCCTAGGTGTGATACCTATAATCCTTTTTAATTTCCTTATTTGATTTTCTAACTCCACCACTATTTGATAGATGTGTTTGTGAGAGGCAGTAGAATATGTAGAGTTCATCTTTCTTTTTCTTTAAGATGTAGAGTATTACTACTAGTTTTATATGAATCCATTATTTTCATATTGACAAGAGGGAGTCGTTAGGATGGTAAGCACCCCTTACATCAACACTAAGATTGTGGGTTTGAGTCACCAAGGTAACAAAAAAAAGGTAAGAACTCTTAGGGAGGGGTAAAAATGTACTTTCACATATTGCGGAACAAAATTTTGTATGTAAAAATTCATGATAAATGCAACAAATAGTAGATATGCACCCACAACTTAAAAATTAAAATAATGGATTCAATGTCAAGTACCTTTTAAAAATTGAATCCATAAATCTTGAATCTCGAATCTTGAATTCACTTCTGGTGAGAGATAGCGGATACAAAATAAATAATTTAGGTACGTACACACAAACTATCTCAGATACCACTGTTACAAAATAAAAAATCATAAAAGAACAACAAAATCGAAATGGGATTTTACCAGTTTGCTCAATCAAGGAGAATGGGAGAATCGCAAAGACAAAAAAATGGATTGTAAAAAAATCATGTCTATCTTTTTGGGTTAGTGGTGGACCTAATAGTTGATTATAAGAAAGATAAAAACCACAGAGGATTACTGGTGGACCTAATAGATTATTTGTGGAAGATTTTAACCCTTTGATTGTCAAGAAATAATTGATAGATCTGAGTTTCCTTTTGTTTGTAACACCAAAAAGAGTTATTTTTTGGTGTTGCAAACAAAAGGAAAAAATCTCCCCCAAATTTCATGTGATTCTGCAACAAGTTTGAATCCTTTTGATAAAGTTGTTGAGCTTATTGCATCTGCTGGAGTTGTTTTTAAAATAATTTCAAATATGCAGCCTTCTGACAGCCTTTCAAAATAATTCAATGGAGCAATGGACTTAGAAAAATTTATGTCAATTTTGTTTATAAAAGTTTATGATTGAGAATAGAATCAAAGTTATTTTTGTTCAAACTTTAATATATGATTTAAATAATCAAAAGGGGAGAGATTTTAGAAATCTATATTGTCAATAATAGTCACAAATACAGAAAAGCATATAATTATGTTTGTTCTTATGTAATTTTAGCTAGATGCATTTTTTTATTTATTTGTAGATTAAGTAAATAAAAGAGTCAAAATAACTCAAAGTTTAGTTTAATCTACGATCAATATTATAGGAAATAAAAAGAAGAAGTATGAGAACAAAAATATATTTTCATGTATAAATGTGTGATTGGACTAAAAGTGTCCTAGAAATCGTTGGACATATCACATAAGTAAACATATTGACATAAATGAATTGTGATATATCTTAAGTTTGCAAATAACTTGTACCGTTTGTATAGATTTTCTTTCTTCCGCTGTGCAATACTTTCCGCTAAGTTGTAGGTCTTTCAAGACAACTTCCTTGTGATTTTAGGACTACCATGTGTCCTTATAACATCTCTATTCACTATGGATTCTTACGATAAACACTTAAGATTAGGCAAAACACATAAATAGGACCCTTAACTTGGCTTCAAATTTTAACTTTGACCTTAAGCTTTCAAAGTGCACAAAGAGGCACTTTAACTACCCAACTCTTAAATAAAAAAACACTGGAATATTGTAGCCCAAACGCGTGAAGTGCAGGTCATCCAACGTGGATTAGTGAGCCAGTCAATGATTGCCAACTAATTACAAAATTTACACAGATATTAGAATTAAAAAACTAGATCAATATTCAAATTAATACAAGAGTATTAGGTGAAAGACTCTTCCATTTTACCCTATTTCTCCCTCAAAATTGTGAAACACTAGCTGGGGATTTACAACCAAAAAATTGTGTTTGTGTATAGTTTTTTATTCTTGAAATATTGAGTCTTAGTGTGTAATTATAAATATCACACCATGTGTGTGGCTGGGTGAATGTTAATTTTATGGTTAGTGGATTATTTTCTTCAGGACAAGCAATAGTTAAGGTGGGGATTTGATGAGTTTGTTTTTAACCTAATTATTGAACTCTAATTCATGTATTTTTGTTATGTTTTAATGTTAATCAAGTAGATTTTTGGCCCTAGTTCTCTTATGTGCTATAATTTCTTGAAAATATAATTTTTGAAGTATTTGGACTGTAAAGAACACCGGTGAAGGAGCTGGCATCTTGCAGGCCAATCATCGACTTGACTTGAAGGAAATTTCCTCAAGCACCGGTGAGAAACGTATGTTGCACAATTCAATATCGACATTTCATCGATCCAAGCATAGGTGCAAATAAAAGAAGGAAAGTTGAAGTGTCAGTGTGGTTGGTGGTAAAAAATACTGGGCCAGCTCTCTACCAATCCTGCACAAGTCAGCCATGAAAGCACAAGGTAAAACATATACTTGAAGATTATAGTTCTTCCTTTGGAGGGTTCTAGGGGAGAATTGAGAATTGTGTAATTATGTACTATTATCTTATTCCTAATTGGGAATAGTATGGTGAGTTCTCTTTTGGGATATTTTTTAGTGATAGAATGTAGAGAGGAAGTGGGTAAGAACTTTCTTTCTTGCTAAGGAAGAAAACCTATTGTGTACCTTTCCAAGCTTGGATTTCATTTTTGGTTATATATTTTTCTTTAAATAGAGTTCTCATATATGGGTATAATCAATATTTCTTCAATTATGAGTATCTAAATTTCTAGCTAGGGGTGTGATTGCAACATGTGAGTGTAAAACTCAATGGATATTGATTGATTAGCTCTAAAAAAAATTGTTATGCATGGATCTGTTGTTCTATTGAAGTTTTAATTTAAAAATCAGTGGTTGCAAATATTTGTTGAACTCTCTAACACTATTTTGGCTAGAGAAAGCAATGTAGAGTTGGGTAAGACTTCATTAGTGAGGACTTGATGAAATTAGTTATTGGATTAAAGTTAGAGATTGTCTAATTTGACTGGTTTCTCTTTTTATGATATGATCTAGATATAATCTATCAACTCAAGCAATATTTGGTGTTGATTAGAATGGTCTTAGAGTTAGAGAGAATTGATGTTGGACGTAATCAACTAACACTATTTTGGTTCAAGTGCCAAACGATCGTGTGTAGTGATATAACCCAACCAAGGGTTGGGATCGTTCCCATAGGGAGTGGTTTTGAGAATTTGTAGAAAAATAAAAATCAAGTTCTAATTAGTCATAGCTATAAATATTAATGAATAAAAACATATTAAATCTAAGGAGTGACGCAAGCGTCAATTATCAATGGGGGGTTTGTATTAATTAACAACTAAAAATAGCAAAAATATAAGAAAACGAGATAGAGAGAGGGGGTTCTTGGGATGTGATAGGAATATGAGATAGACTAAATTATCGGGTACATGCTTTTGATAGTAAATTGTTGAGTATTTGTAACTAGGCTAGACTATAGTGGGGGTAAATTCTCTCTCAAGCAACTTACCCCGAATCAACTCGGTTTCTCTCGAACACCGAGTTACCGCATTAAGCACAACCTCCACCTTAGCCCATTCTCTCTCGAGCTGAATGTGTGGGAGAAGGACTAGGATTCACTCTCTCGAGCTGAACCCATGTCGACCCAATACCACCGACTATCAATTTAGTAGTCTTAGTTTTACGGCCTCTTTCTCGAGCAAGCCAAAAACACTAAGATGAAATCGTATTTGCAACTACAATTCCATTAAGTTCATACACAACTACTAAACGAAATCACATTTAAACAACAAATACACCATCAATAAGCAAGACCCAACAGATAATTTAACCCATATCCACAAAATCACACCCCAAGAATTGGGGTTTTAGCTAGTCATGTAGAAGAAATAAAAAGTTATACCAATATTAGTTTCCATCAATTGGATATGAAGAATTAAGTCTTAAAACACGTCAAGAGTGAAGAATCTTTGAGACCCAAGTCCAATTTCTTGGAGATGAAACCCTTTGAATCTTCAAGGTCTAAGAACAATGTCTCTCTACTTGAAACTTAGAAAAATAAAAATGTCGTATCTGAAATTTCCTACTGAAATAAAATTTAAACAAGTATTTATAGGTGTCAAATAGTGTGCTGCGAAGGGTCACTTGGCGATGTTAGTCAGGATCGCTGATGCACTCAGCGATCCACCCTTTGGTCTTCTTCATCGCCTTTCAGCTCTTGCCTTCAGCATCTTCTCGTTCTGGATCATTGGGCGGTATAGTACTACTTCGCGGAACTGATCGGCGACGCGCCGATTGCTCTATTTCATCTCTGACTTGACCTTTTCTTTCAAGGCTCAGCAAACTGGAACAAAAGGCGATCTCCAGGTCCATCAGTGACTCGTCAACTGGGCTTGGCGATCTTCAGGCCTTTATTTCTTCATTCTTTTCAGCCGCCTTGTTCCTTCTTGCCAAGTAGTGTCCATGCTTTGCCTCAAACTCTAAATACCTGAAACTTAAGGATTTTCATCAGATATTGAGACAAAATATGCATTTGAGGATCTAGTTGTATCAAAATTTAGCCTTAAATGAGTCCAAATTGTGGACTCATCAAGAATCCCAGGGATATATATGTTTAATAGTTTGAGAGAATATCAAATGTAGCCTAGACCAAATGTTATCCATGTATTAATCAATTTGGAATTGACTAATCTTTGTCTATTGTATTGAAACTCCATCACAATACACATACCCTTTAGTCTTTTCTAACCTTGGTAGAACTCATTTATGTTATCTCCTTGCTATTGATACTCTGAATTGATCAATTTTAGCCTTTCATGAATCCCCCCCCCCCCCACAATATTTTATATACACTTATTAAGAATATGATAAGTGATAGATTTGCACTCATTTAAGGTCCATTTTGCTCAATAATTAGTGTCCCCAATGCCTAATTCTTTCCTATTCTAATAAAATATTGATGATTTGCAGCTATGAAAACAAATGGACAAGGCAAGAATTGATGTTTGAATGAATGGCCAAAATGCATAAAAAGTGCAACCTTAACATCATTGATCGTCTAAAAATAAAGGCGGATCACTGTTTGAACACAACCTCTCCCAAAATGACAGTGCATAGCACTTGTGTCTATTAAATTAGCTCAGTGGACTCCAGTTGAGAAGGCGATGCGCCGAATGAGAAAGGCGGCCTTAAAGAACATCACCCAAAATGACAGTGTGAATAGAAAAGATTGAATGCTCGAATGTGAACTAAGGTGGTACTCGGTGATTCACCAAATGTGAAAGGATTACTCAGTTGAGTTTTCCAACTTAGGTGCAAACACCTGAAACCTGGAGCATCTAAAAGTGAGCTGAGGAGAAAGAGGTGATTTTCCAAACGAGCTTGGCGAGCTCGACTAATGTCACCGATTGAGTCGCGTACTGGATTTTTGTGCCTAATTTTGGGGAATTATAAATAGGCCAAAGGAGAGACAAATTGGATATAATATCACATATCAAGTCATAGGATAGAAAATAACTTATTAGAGTGTGTGAATAGAGTTCTAAAGAGAGATTATTTTACCTTTAAAGAACACGTTTCTAGCTTTTGGGGTTTTACAACTTTGTGCTTGAAATTGACAAATTGAAGTTGAATCAAATGTGGGTTTACTTGTAATTTCTTAATTTCATGTTACCCATGGCTGATTTCATGGAAGGTATAATCTGTTTACTTTTTGTGATTTGTGGTTAAAACCCCAAGATCTTGGGTACAATTATCTGGTTGGGTGTTGATTTTATGTAGTGGGTACTGTGCTATGCTTCGTTTTGCTGTTATTCATACATGAGTTTGGTCTAATTAGCATGGGGTAAATTTATGGGTTAAGGTTGCAAACTTGATTCCTACTTCCAATCTCCGGTTGATGCTCGAAAGAGATTGATTAGAGTGGGTAATTAGTCTGATACTAGAAATTTAGGTTTGATGTATGTAACTTGCTTGAAAATAGATGTTATGGGTTTGATCTATTTGTCCTATTCTTGAAAGAGAGAATAGAGTAACGTATTAGGTTGTTTAAGTTGGTATTTGGATGAGACTGAAAAGAGATACTATGCATATATGTTTTGAGATCAAAAGATGATTAGCGTCAATGAAGATGACTTAACCTATTCATGAATGTTGATCACTAAAGTTTAGTACAATTACCCCTATGTGACATCAGTTTCCAATCCCCACACCCCTAGATTGCTTGTTGACTATTGAATTCTTCGATAATTTAGTTTAATTGCGACAACTGAAAATAAAAACTTTATATTAAATTGGTGGAATTATACACCCCCTTGTTCTTACTATTGCAAGCGAGCAAGCTTAAAATCCAAATTTCTTGATAGGAAATCTCCACAATATACCATTCTCAACGTGATTCGACCCTGACTCTTTGTTGGATTTTTTATTGACTACGATTGTTATCCATTTTAATTGGTTTTAAGGAGGACATGTGAGAGTTATCATAAATGGTTTCACTGCGGGTAATGAGAATTGAGAATTTTAATCGAGAAATTAGATTTCAATAGTGTTTATTTGTAGTAGATTTGTTGTTTGGTGTTGTTGTTGACTGATTTGCAGGTTCATGCAATGTGTGACCATGGAAGTGAAAACGATAGTCACTTTTGTCAAAATGACTACATGGAAGATCTAAATGATATGCACATGAATGTTATTAAAACCACGGGAGAAATTTGGATACCTCCTACAACTGGGAGGGATGTGTTTCACATAACCAGAACAATTATACAATTGCTCCAGATGAAAGGAAATTTTGGGGGCCTAGCTCATGAGGATCCCCATGCACACCTTAGGAATTTCTTGGAGGTATATGGACTCTTTGTGCTCAAGAATATCTCTCAGGAGTCCGTAAGGTTAAGGTTATTCCCATTCTCTTTAACGGGAGAGGCTACAAAATGGTTGGTAGAGTTTGCAAAATGATTCTATCACTTTGTTCGAAGAGCTAATTGATTCCTTCTTGAACAGATTCTTTCCACCCTCGAAGATGGTTAAACTTCGAACCCAGATCCAAAATTTCAATTTTATTTGAGGTGAACCTCTACATGAGACCTGGCTGACGTTCAAGAAGCTGCTTTTGCAATGTCCAACGCATGGCATTCAAGACTATTTGCTTTTGCAATACTTCTATTTCAACCTTGATTCAGTCAATAAAGGTGTGGCTGATAAGTTAGTCTAAGGTGGATTACTGATGAGTCCACAAATTGGACTCATTTAGGGCTTTATTTTGATAGAAATAGTGTCCTCAAATGCTTATTTTGTCTCAATATCTGATGAAAACTCTTAAGTTTCAGGTATTTAAAGTTTTAGTGGAAGCATGGACACTTAGGCACAAAAAGGAACAAAAAGGCTAAAAAGAACGAAGATGCTGAAGCTTGAGCATCGCCAAGCACACTTGGCGATTCGCAGAAGGGACACACTCCGCCCATTGTTCCAGTACGCGAAGCCCTGAAGGAGTAGGATCAAAAAGGCAATGAAAGGAGCAATCGGCGTTCCGCCGAATAGATTCCTGAAGTAGTACTTTGTCGCCCAATGACACACAACACGACGATGCTGAAGGCTAGTGTAAGACGGCGACGAACTACACCGAAGGGTGAATCACCGAGTTAATCGGCGATTCCGACTAACCTCGCCGAATGATCCGCCAGCACTATTTTCTGAAGTCTATAAATACAAAACTTATTTATTAATTTTAGGGAGTCGAACATTTATTTTAATTTCCAGAATAGAATAAGTAATTTTTGGATATTTTCTCTCAAGTTTGGAGAGGGTTTTTGGGAGACTTGAAGAAAGAAGGATTTCATCTTCCCCAAGTTGGAAGTGGGTCTTCTCCATTCTTCTTCCTTTTCTTAAATCAAGGTTTAATTTCTTATACACATTTGATTTTACTATCATTTTAGGTATATTTTGTTATTTATTGATGTGTGGCTAAAAACCCCCATTCTTGGGGTGTGATTTAGCAAATATGTGTTGATATTATAGTTGGGTCTTGCTTGCTGATAGGCTAGATGTAGTTTAATGGTGATTTCACATAGTGGTTGTCGTTTAATCTAAAGGTTTGTAGTTGCAAATACAAAGCAACCCATGTGTTTTCGGCTTGCTCGAGAGGGAGGTCGTGAAACCAAGACCACTAGACTGATGGCCTAAGGAGTGGGTCGACATGAGGTTCAGCCCGAGAGGGTGAGCCCTAGTCCCATATCCTAACACTCAGCTCGAGCGAGTGAGTGGGGTAAGGCGTAGGTTGGTCTTCATGCGGCAAATAGGTCTCCGAGAGGAACACATTTGAAACGGGGTAAGTTGCCGGAGAGGGAACTTATTTCCATTTAAAGCTTAGCCTAGTCACTATTATCTTACAAAATTCCTTTCAAAAGCATGTACCCAACTACTTATCTCAACTTGTATTGTGGTCACACCCCAAGAACTCTTACCCATACTTGATTTCCTTATTATTTTAGTTGTTTTTACTACTTGTGACAAAACCCCCAATTGATATTTGACACTTTCGTGTCACCCCCATCAATTTACTATGTTTTTAATCGTTAATGACTTTAGCTACGACTAATTAGAACTAAATTTTATTTTTCTATTAATTCTCAAAACCACTCCTTTGGGACACCACCCCAATCCTTGGTTGGGTTACTATATTATCGACGATCGTAGACACTCGTACCGTAGGTTAGTGTCGTTGGTCACGATAAGCATCAATTACTGAGACAACCGTATGATGTGGCTTCGTTGTTGCTAGATGACATGACTAAGGTTAACTGAGCATGGCACACTAGAGAGGGTGAATTGCCTACTCTCCAATTGACTTTAAGAAAAGAACAAGTTAAGAAGGACCATAAAAGAGTGAAAACATGACAAAAATGATAACCCAACTGGATTTGTTGTCTAAACATGTCATGGGAGGAGGACCCAAGTTGGTAAATGCGGTTGGAATCAACCGTGGGAAGCACCTGGATATTTCCAAATTTGAGGCATTAATAAATGAAGGAATTCAATACTTAGGAAATCAAATGGAGGTTTCGCACAGCAATTATCAATGACAAGGTAGTAACCAAGGTTGGGACAAGGATAGAGATTGTGATTGGAAAGACTAGAGGGGTGTGAATTGGAGAGATACGGAGATGCAAAAAGATAGGTACGTGCCTCCCCATTATCGTCCACACCCAAAAAAACCAGCTAGGCCAGAAAGAAGTCGGACTGAAGAAATGCTTGCAAGGATCTACAACAAAATTGAAGGGTCCGATAAAGTGTTGAATGAATTGAAAAATGACTTCTCCGCTTTATCCTAGATGGTAACTTCTCACTCAATTTCTATCAAGCATCTGGATACTCAATTGGGCCAAATTGCCACTCATCTAAATCGAAGAAAAAATGGAACATTACCTAGTGACACCGTTGATGAGTTGGGTATTTCAACTCATTTAGGGCTTAATATTCAAAGTTTTTGTCACGACCCAGGGGTACCCCCTATATGTAAAAAGGCACATACAACCCCTAAAGATACATTGTAAGCCCCTTAGCATATCATAGCATAACAATAGAACAATAAAGAGTAAAACACATTTCAAGTCTTAAAAAGTTTCTCATAAAAGCAAAGCGGAAGTCTAGACTTTTCTCAATTAGACATCTATTACAATACTTGAATCAAATGAAAAGGGACACAACCCATACAACATAGTCTGAAAATCAAAAGCTAGAAATGAAACTACAAGGATAACATCCATCCTCGAATCATGAGAACTCACCACAAGCTAGGAGAATAGTCGAATCCAAGCTTTATCCAATCGATGAGCGCCTTAAGAACTGGACCCTACACTTGGGGAAAATGTAGGAAAATATGGGTTAGTACAAAAATGCAAAAAGTATGATAGCCATGCATAAAAACCTTGAAATCATGCTAAAAGGGATATTTTAGTTGAATGCATGCACTTTGCTATGTTAAACAATTTTTTTAAAGATAGTGGAAAACACAAGTCATAAGCATAAGAGACCTCATCATAAGACATAAACTATAAGCATAAGAGATAACAACATGGTCATTGACATAATCAATGCAATCTAGTTTTAACATAACATAGGAGAAACATTTCATAAGTCACCTCAAGGCAAGCTTGTGCAATGCATGGATAAGATCCCATAATCCCACATATACTAAGCAAGTCACTTTAGGTCCTCATTCATATTCATCCTTATTTTGACCTCATCCTTAATTTACTTCTCATAGACAAGGTAACATCCATCTTTAATCACTCACAACAACCCATAGCCACAATCCACATTAAACATACTTCATTGCATAAACATTCATAACATTAGAGGAACACAACATAACTACCCTTAAAGCCTACTTGTGCTATGCATGAATAAGATCCCATACTCCCACCCATACTAAGTAGACCTTCTTGAGTAGCCATAGTTTATAATCAATCATAGTGGGGATAAACCTTAACCGACATAGACCATGTGAGATTAACATGGAATCCGGTGTTACCCACACCAAAAAGGGTTGTCGTACTTGCCTAAGGTAGAACCGTTAACTTAGCTTAGGTGGATCCACTAGCTAAAGACCTATGAGGGAACATATTTATGGGACAACGAGATTACTACTAGATACCCGACCTCAACTCACGTGAGGGCATCCATCTCAAGAGATTGCTCCTAGAAACCCTGCCTCAACTCATGTGAGGGCTTCCATCTCATATCAATATCCACTCGGTGCTAAGCATTAATCCCACAGAGTACTTGTCATATCATAACTTGAGTTCATTTTCATGGAAGAATGTATAAACACTCAATCCAACATCATTCATAAGATAGCTCATATATTCAATAGGTGAGAATAACCTTTCAACCTAAGAATCATCATACTGTGAGAAAACCTTTCACAACATGTCATTTTCATTCATAAGTATGTAATTGAGAATATCCTTTCAACAACACACAACAAGATCATAATCATAATCACTTTACTCTCAAAGTGTTCTTGAAGTACATACATAAACCTCATTATCATGCATAATTCTCATATTTTCCCTTCAAGGACCATATATACTATTCCATCAACACATCTAGAATTACTACATTATCATGGATCATAACATAATTCAAATAGTTGAATTACTACATGCATAATTCTATCATATTCTACTTGCATCAATCAATACCCACACTTTGAGATCCAATTTGGGAAAATAGGGGAATTCATGGATTCTTGAGGAATTTAACATAAAACCATATAAAATCATCAATATATCCATAATAGAACATAATTCAATCATTAAATTTTTTTTTTGAAAGGAATCCATGAGATTGAAGTCAAACCCTAATTTTTGAGATTTCTAGCTTTGAAATTAGGTGTTTTGAAGGGACTCCATGGATAAATTCTATCAATGGATGAAGAGATACCATAGCTTAGCTTTGAAATCCAATGAATTTGAGAAGACAACCTTGCTCCTTCACCCCTAGATTCAACTTCCTTCTCCTTCTTCCTTGAAGTTCTAGAGAGAGAATATTTGAGGAAAAGTTGGTTTTTGATTTGGGATTTTTGAATTGTGAGGAAGATGACTTGATTTAGGGGTCTTAAAACATTATATAGTTAGTCTTATTTAGTGTAAAATGTCATCACTTAATATTAATTAAAAATGGAAAACCCCAAAACACCCTTCTCCTTAACTGCCAAAAATCAATTTCCAACCCTCACCCACGACCACCATTTACGGACCGTGGTTGGACCCATGGTCCGTGCTGGTGAACCATGGTTTGGGTTTTGGGACTTGATTTCTAGGGCTGCCCACCCACGGGAATGGATGGACCTATGGGGCATAGGTCCCCATCCGTAGGGTGGCCTAGGAAATTTCTAGGTTCTTCCTCAAGGACTCATGGTTGGTTCTTGGGGGTCGTACCTTGACGTTCTAACACAAAACACTATATTTTTAGGTATGGGGAGGTACATTTATAAATCTTGATGAGTCCACAATTTGGACTTATTTAGGGCTTTATTTGGATAGATTTAATGTCCTCAAATGCTTATTTTGTGCCAATAACTAATGTAAAATCCATGATTTCTAGGTATTTGGATTGAGGAAAAAAGCATGAAAACTAATGAGCAAAAAGGAACAAGGCAGCTGAAAGAATGAAGAAAAGAAGGTCTGATGATCGCCTAACCCATTGGGCGAGTCGCTGAATGGTCATGATCTCGCCTAAAGTTCAAGTGTGACAAGTTCTGAAGGAGAAAATCAAGTTGGCGAGTGAAAGGAGAAGATAAGTGGTTCCGAGATGCAGTGATTAGATCGCCCTAAGTTACAGAACTTGAAGATGCTTAAGGCCAAATCAAATAGGCAATGGAACTGACCAAAGGGTGGATCACCGAGTGGATCGGCGATCCCGACTTATTGCGCCAAATGGTCCTTCACAACACAATTTTTGGTGACTATAAATACATTTTCAAACGTAATGTTTAGCATCTTTTATCAATCAAATTTTATTCTGAACATTGAGGAGAGTAATTTTTGAGTTAGAACTGGGAGTATGAAACAATATTTTTTCTTAGCTTTGAAGATTTGAAGATTTCCATTATTGAGAAATTGGAAGTGGGTCTTTGAGATACTTCAACCTTGACCATTGGAAAGACGAAATTACTCTTACCCAATTGATGGAAACACAATTTGGTAACAATTTCTATCTTTTTATGATGTCTAGCTAAAACCCCAATTCTTGGGGTGTGATTATGGGTTGATTTAGCCATTGGGTATTGTTAATTGATAGTCTAAATGTAGTTTAAAAGTGAATGCAATTAGTAATTGTGGTTTAATTTAAGCAAATGCAACTCTACCTTCGTGTTTTTGGCTTACTCGATAGAGAGGTTTTAAAATCAAGGTTCTTTATTTGATGGTAAGTGGGTATTGGGTTGTCATGGCTTCAACTCGAGAGAGTGAATCCTAAATCCTTTTCCACACATTCAACTCGATAGAGTGAATGGACTAAAGTGTAGGCTGTTCTTAATTGCTACTTATTGGTGTTCGAGAGAAACCACTTTGATTCAGTGTAAATTGTTCGAGAGAAGGTTTATCCCCACTAAAGATAGATTATTCACTAATTTACAGCTATTTACTATCATTTACAATAACCCATTTTTCTACCTTAGCCTACAATCCATTCACATCCCAAGAACCTGTCTCTTTACTTGCTAATTCGTGTTATTTGTTGTTGTTGTAGCTGTAGTTACCACAAAAAAACTCTCTGTTATTTGACACTTGTGTCACCCTTAATTTGAACTATGCTTCTATTCGTAAATGTCTTTACCTATGATTGACTTGAACATATTTATACTTGGCTCTTGAATCTTAAGCACGTACCATTCCCTGTGAGATTCGACCCCAACTCACTTAGTTGGGTTATATTACTTACGATCGTTGGCACTTAGAATTGGAAGAAGTGTACTGATACGTGAAATCAAAATGGCGCCACTGCCGGGAGTGGTGTTGTTTAAGATTCTTTAGTTAAGTTGAATTTTTGTTCTTGTTAGTCATCATTGAACTTAATTTTAGATTTGGTTTGTGTGTTGCTGTTTTGAGCAGAGAAATTGAGTATATCTGGTAGCAACGGTGACCCAATGGACCACCCTTCTCTGAAAATGATGATGCTTAGGGATAACATCCTAAGTTTCAATAAATTAGAGGGTGAGTCGATTTATGAGTTGTGGCAACGGTTTAAGGCTCTCTTGCAGCAGTGCCCAACTCACGAAATTCCAGATAAGATGCTTCTGGAATATCTCTACCAAGGTCTTGGCCCTGAAAATAGAATAGTGGCTGACCAAATCTCTCCAGGTGGTCTCATCCAGCTACCTTACGCAAAAGCAGTCTACCTTTTTTATCACATGGCAAAGACCAACAAGTAGAAAGAAAAAGACCAAGAATTGTCCACATTGTTGTCTCAGCTGGATGTCTTGGCTAAGAAAGTCATGGAATTAGAGGTAGTGTCCAAGAGGAAGGATAGGTACATACCCCCCTCACGAGCGTTGAAAGATGAAGAAACAAGAGGGTGGGCAAATTGAAGAGGTTCTCTTATGCATTCTACACAAAGTCGAAAAAAATGACAAACTGTTGGAGGAATTAAGAGAGAATGTATTGATGCTGAACCAGATGACAACTTCTCATTCCATGCTCATTCAACTACTAGGATCCCAAATGGACCAAGGGGTTGCCCTATAAAAATGAGGCAAACCCTACTAATGGAACTTAAGTGGGGACTTGCGTCGTGCCACGACGTTAACTAAGGCGCTTCTTCGGAGGCAACCCAAGTTTTTATTTGCTTTCTTTTCAGTTTGAAATAATGGTATGTTGATTGTGCAGGACAAAGTGTGGAAAGTGTTTGAAAAGTGTAGGTTGGAGAACTAAAAGTTCAGTCGGTGCATCGCCGAAGAGGTCGGCGAGTCCGACTTGGACCGCCATTGGACTCAAGACAATTTTAAATTGGAGTCTGTAAAACTCAGTGAGCCCAGGAGCGGATTGGCAAATCGCCGACCGTGTCGGCGATCATGACTTTGTTTGCCGTTTGGATCCCCACAATAATTGGAGGTCCTGTAAAACTCGGTGGGGTAAGTGCCCACTCGATGTGTTGCTGAGTGGGTCGGCGAACAAGACTAATGTCGTCGAATGGGCAAGAACTGGACGGTTTTTTAAGGCCAAAGGTTTAAACTTTCAAACTCTTTCATATTTCCTCACTTTCAAACTTCCCAAACTCATACCCGTAGAATAGTTTCCATATTTTTGTATTCTTATTGTATTTGAGTCATTGATTGTGTGCTCGGAGTGGGAATCTTTGCTTCCTAGCTTTTCAAATCTTTATTATTCGGCATCTAAGGTTGGTTTTCCGAACCCCAAATTGATTTTTACAAATTTGTACTCATTCGCAATTGATCTTGTCTTAG
Source organism: Solanum acaule (assembly GCA_036250505.1). Taxonomy (NCBI): domain Eukaryota; kingdom Viridiplantae; phylum Streptophyta; class Magnoliopsida; order Solanales; family Solanaceae; genus Solanum; species Solanum acaule. The sequence continues at coordinate 30,625 of JAJOOR010023732.1, forward strand.
TGATGTGTGTTGGGCCTCTCTGTTCGTAATTGGATATGTGTGTGCTTGTTTTAATTTGAATATCTTGCCCGTAATGCTTGTATTGTTGAATTCCTGAGTTTTTCGTGCTTTAAAATTGATGAATATTGTGGGGTTGTGCTTGCATGTTGTTGGGTCTAGTCAGGTGAAGTCTAAGTAGCGTGCATTTGTGCCAAATGATGTATTTTGCCCAATAATGGAGCGGTTGATGTCATTCCTAAGGGCAAAATTCGTCAAATGACCAAATTTGGCAAAATCGGGAAAAGTCTAAGTATCCCAGGGGCATGGGTGTAATAGATCTTAGTGTAATTGCGGAAGTGCCTGTTTTGAATTTTTTCTAGCGCTACGGGGTTGAATTTGAGAAGTTGGGTTGAAAG
>JAJOOR010023733.1:0-21740 GCA_036250505.1 Solanum acaule
TTTTTTTTTTTTTTTTTTTTGTTTTTAAAGCTTTTAACAAGATTTCTATTATAATATGGGTAAATATGGTTACCCATATTATCCATTGGGTAACTCGTTTTTATTCATTTAAAATGTGAGTCGAGTCGAGTAACTTACCCATTTTTATTTAACTCGTTTTTTGATCGACTCATATTCGACTCGACTCGCTCGTTTGCCACATCTACCTGATTTTTTTTTTTATTTTTTTTTTCGATTTTTGTTGTTGTTGTTGTTGTGCGTTTTGTTCTTTATAGGGGTGGGGTTTTTGTTTCTTTTTTCTGATTGTGTGTGTATTGTTTATATTGTTTTTCTTTTCTTTTTCATGTGAGTGTCGTGTGTGCATGTGAGTGAGGGAGTGTTTAGTGGTGTGAGGTGGGTAGTGGAGTTGGGGTAGTGGGGTTGAAAGGTGAAGTGGGGTAGTGTGGGTAGTTTAGGTTATTATTATTATTTTTTAGCTTAAATATATATACAAAAACCATAATAATAAAAATATTAATTAATTATTTTGAATTAATAAAATATAAGAAAAATCAAATAGCTAGTCTAAAAATATAATTAAGAAACACTAGCTTATTTATTAAATCTAAATTAAAAGAAAATACATAAATTTTTTGTTGTTTTCAAATCTTTTTAAAATAAACTTACTAAAATAAGGTAAAAGTCAAAAATATTTAATTTAGATTTTTATAAAATATTTAAGCTTTAGAAATGGTGTAAGACCTTAAGTTCGTTCAAAAATTACGTATCTAAAATGGATAAGTTTGATTATCTCCAATCTTATTTTGTTTCCATTCTCTATGCTCCTTTGTTCACCTATAAATTGGTGGTTTAATTTAGCAAATATTCTAATTTTGAATTTATGGACCATCTCTAATAAATTTGGAGTTATAATAATAAGATTGTTAGATGCCTAATTTTCCCTTTCTTTTTGTTTTCCCCCCTTTTTAAAACCCTATTTCAAAAAGATTTCTTCTAAGCCGACATTTATCAGAAGCAAACGATATATCCCATAAAGGTAAGAATTTGTTTTTATACATCTTAACCTTTTTAGATTCTATTTGTTGATAACAACGAGTATGTTGTTGTGGTTATTCATTCACAAGTGCAACCCTATTTCGAAAAGATTTCTTTTGACCCAAAATTTATTAAAAACAATTGTTCTATCTCATAAAGGTAAGGAAAAAATTTATATACATCTTATTTGTGGGTATCAATGGGTATGTTGTCGTGATGATTCATTCTTAAGTGCTCATACCTCACACAAAGGATTCATAAAACATATAACTGATTTAACTTGATTTAATATTTTATCTCCTTTTTGTGGTAATTTTTTTTTGTAAATTTACTCCTAGATTTAAATTTGATGACCTTAATTATCCAAATTTTATGTCCTTGTTGTACAATTTTGTATGAGTACATGTCTAATCTCTAATCTGGTTTAAGTTTTGATAGAAATACAGTGTACCAATGATTGTACAAAAGTTCCCCTTTTTTCGATCCATAATTCATATAGCTGAAGTATTTTCTATTTTAAATTTCTATAATTTCATTCGTTTCTAACTTTGGATTCATTAATACGAAAAGAAAATTTAACTTAGTGTGAGCATAAATTGTAGATTTAAATAATTAGTTGATCTTACATTTTATATTTAATTTTATAGTGTACATTCAGGATGATCAAATCACAAAAGAAAAAGAAAACAGATGCCAGAAAGAACAAAAATTCAGAAGAGCACGTGGAAGACGAATATCAAGAGGGCTCTTTCAAGAAGATATTTTCGGACAAACAAAAACAAAATGTTACTTATGGTACGTAATACATCTTACACTTGACTTTTTTTCTGGCAAGGATGTCAATATATTATAAAAAGAGAAAAAACATAATTTAATTACAAAGATTAAGGGGCATTCCCCACTTGAAAAGTATTGGTCGTGGTATGCCGTTAGTATTTCCATTTCAGCATAACATTGTTCTAGCAAAACTAGTTCCCCTGTGTTTGCTTGTAACATTACTAGGGCACACACAAAGGGGGACTTCAAAAATTGTAGGGGTTTCCTAGAGCTCCATGCCTAGCTCCTTCCTTCCTCAGCGCATTCACTACCTTGTTCAGCTCTCTAAACACGTGTGCTAGTGTTCTCCCAGCTACTACATCAAGGACTTGCATTCAAAAATTATATTAGCATAAGGAAGGTGGCCTTTTGTGATCATGTATACTTCACTCAAAGAGCCAACCTTTATTTTTAGAGGAAATATGTTTCTTGATTTTCCTATTTTAAGGCCTTGGAGTGTAATTATGAGTTCAACCTGGATTGCATTTGTATGGTCAAGCATTCTATTGAAATTAAATATTCAATCTATTTTATGATTTCTTATCACTCCTTTGATACCCTTACCCTATAACCGTTCCTGCTAATCCATCTATGCTAAGTTGGTTTGTGCTTTGTGGTGGAGGGGTTCCATTTGAGTTGAATATTTTCTCTTACTTTTGTTGTTGTTGCATTGATCAAGAGTTGATATTTACTACCACTTGCAATGACGAGGCTAGTTTTGATCATGTATTTGTTTTTACTAAAAACATTATTGTTTCTTCCTAGATAGATGTGCTACAAGCTATAATGGATTACCAATTTCTAGGGTATCCAGGTGTTGAAAAGGTTTTCCTTAAGGGAGTCCCAAACTGACATCCAATTGGTTACATTCATAGAAGATGGGTTTATCTCGATACCGGGGTTGCTGTGGAGGGACATATTCCTCCAAAAGTTTCTTGCCTTTGGGAAATGGAAGAGGATGTGTGTGATGTACTCACTCTTACTATCACAAAAGAGGCAGTGTGGATTAGTGAAGATACCTATGCTATGGATGTAGTGATTGTTGGGTAACCTGTTGTGATGTTGGAGACACATGAAGGTTTTGATCTTATTCAGAATTTCATGTTTCCAAATCCATCCAGACTTCTTTTAGATGCTCATTTTTTGCTTCTCTTCCTTTTTATCGAGAAGTGAGTAAACAATTTGGAAAAAGAAAAGGTCATTACTACTGAGTCCCCAAATAACCTTATCATCTTTCCTAGTCAGGGGTATGAAATGTTCTTAAGGATTTCAAAGGATATTGATCTTAGTTTCCATTCTCCTTCTCGAAGCATAGATTCCTAAGTGAACATGTCCTCGTTCTTGTTGAGAGGTCCTTGGACGAGGTTTCTTATGTGTCTAAGATTTGTAATCTAATTGTCCTAAAAGAACCTAACTATGTTACCGTTATTGGAAATCTATTTTAATCCATTGACATATGTCTTCCAGCCTGACATTATGCATTTCCAGGCTTTTGATGCTACTTTGCTTCTTATAGCTAAATTCTTCTTGTGGCAATACTTGACGTAAAGGGTTCTTGCCTAGAAGGCTTTGGGATTCTTGCATTCTCTCCATACCAAGGAGGTGTGGAGAGCTTTGTTTTTTACCTCACTTTTCTGCAGATCCATTCCCCCTTCTTTCTTTCCCTGAGTAATAGTTTTCCAACCTATTAGGTGCAACCTTCTCTTTTCTACCATTGTACCCTAGATGAAGTTTCTAACTATCCTATTGATGTTCACATTCACTTTATCTGGTAGCTGGATGTACTGCATGACATGGGAGGGAATGTTGTTCAGAGAGAATTTCGCTAGCACAGTCCTTTCTATCATGTTAAAGGACTTGGTCTTCCAACCATTAAATTTTGTTTTCAAGTTGTGAATGATGAATTGGAAGTCATTGTTATTAGGTTTTTAGTGGAAAATTGGAAGCCAAGGTATTTCCCAACGTAGGGGCTGGTTGGTATTTTCAAGATGGTGGAACGGTTCTTCGAATTGGTTGTTGAACTATTATGAGAGAAAATGATCTTTGACTTGCTTAGGTTTATGTTTTGGTCTTATTTGTTGCAGAAAGTGTCTAGGATTTGCATTATGTTTTTGTAGCTTTGTGTGTTTTCCTGTGAGAAGAGAGTGAAGTCATAAAAAAAAAATAGGTTCGATATTTTTGGCCCATCCTTGGAGATGTTGATGAGGCCCATGATCGATTCATTTAGCCTTGTCAATATCTCTAGATAGCCTTTCTATGCAAATGATGAAGATGTAGGGTGAGATTGGGTCTCCTTTCCTAATTCCCCCAGATGGTTGGAAGTAGTCAGTTTTGACTCATTAATAAGGAAGGGGATGGTGGATGTTATGAAATATGACATGATGAGTTTGGAGATTTTAAGGGGAAGTTGAAGAAGTCCAGAGAATCCCTAATGAAAGACCATTCTAGTCTATCGAAAGCTTTCTCAAGGTCGATCTCCATGATCATATTAGGATTAATTCCTTCCATCCTACAAAAATAGAAGATGTTCTTGGAGGATGATCACATTATCAAAATCTCTCCTTCCAAAGAGAAAACTTGTTTGGCTAGGCCCAATAATAGTTAGGAGGTGCTTTTTCATTCTATTGGCTATGATATTAGTTACAATTTTGTAACCAATGTTGCATAGACCAATAGGTCTGAAGTTCTTGAGAATTGTGGCATTCAGATATTTTGGTATAAGGCACAAGAGAGTTTTGTTCATAAGAGGGTCCATCTCACTTTTCCTAAAGGTTTCTTCACAAAAGCTGCCAACTTTACCGTTTACACTATCCCATTATTTTTAGTAGAAAAGAGGGTGGAGTCCATATGGACCAAATGCATTGGTGGGTATGAATAAATTTATTTCCTGGCGGATCTCCATTATACTAATTGGCCCATCCATGGAGATAATCTGCTCGCTACTCTATGTGTTTGGCTCAGAGTAGGGAGGTTTGTGAGTGAGTTGTGATAGTTAGTGTTCTATTTTGTAGAGGTTGAAGAGAAAAAGTTTTGACTTGTTTCTTGATTAGGCTTATCATAGAACCAATTGCCAAAGTAATCCTTGAGGACTAAGATTTTGTTTTTCCACCTCATGTTAGTAGTCTAGGTATGGAAGAATCTAGTGTTGGAATCACTCTCGCTTAGCAAGTTGATGAGTGATTTGGCTTTCCAGAACTCCTCCTTAAGTCTAAGCCTGTTGTCATATTCCACTAGGAGTCATTTTTCCAAATCTTGAAGAAAGTTATTAGAGTAATTTGGGGATCTCTGGATCCCATTAATTCTTGAGAGGATTCTTTTCCCAAAGGTGTTCCTATTCTATCTCTCAACCTTTGTTTGGAAAAGGGCGATGGCTTCAGTGAGTAGGTTATGAGGTATAAAAGATTCATTGACTAGGCCTTTAAAACTTGGGTGTCTACACCACATAGGTTTCATTCTGAAGGGCCTATTGCTTGGACTGGGCATTTTTTACTCAGATTTACTAGAAAGGGAGAATGGTTAGAGAGGGTATGCGGAAGGTTGTAATACTAAACTTTGGGTACTTAAGGATCCATGAGTCATTTGTCATGCATCTTTCCAACCTTTCAAGAATAAGGTTTCTTTAGTTCTTGTACCTCTTGTTGTCCAGATGTACTTACTTCCTTTATAGTCTAGGTCAATCATTTTACATTGGTTGAGTAATTTCTAAAGGGTATTAGCTCTATTTGTTTTTAAGCCTCTTCCCCAAAACTTATATTTTGCTTGGAGGACCTCTTTGAAATCACCTCCCATGAACCAGTTCCCATAATAACTCTGGGAGATTTCTAGGGCGAGAATAATGGCTAGAAAATAACCACAAATCGGGCAAGGTACTTTCCTTTACCATGATATGAATGCCTTAGGAGGTCATAAAGATATTGTCTAGCTTTAGTTCTTCCTATTTCCTCATGATGACGATTCCTCCAAAGAGGCCTTTAGTAGCCGATTGAATACGGGCATCAAAACCCATATCCTTAGTAATCCTGGAATGTTCCATCATCTTGGTTTCCAAGAAGACTAACATTTTTGTCTTGTGGAGATTCACCCATGCCTTGCATTTCCTTCTAAAACTCACATTATTTTCTCCCCTAACATTCCAATTGATAAAATTCATATGGGTTGTTGATGTTGGTGGATTCTCTATTTTGACCTTCCCCTTTTCCATATGGGGGTTTCTTTGACTCCTTCAAAGGGTTCAATATTGCTTTCGGGTGGATTTCCTTTCTCTGATTCCCCAAATTCAAAGTGATATACTTCACTATGGGTGGACATATTACCAAATAGCTTTGTTGTATGGCTTGCTGATCTCTTTCGCTACCTTTTCTTCAAAATAGTAGACTTTAATGTTTTGTTCCCCTAAAGCTTGAAACATTTCTTCCATTTATTTTTTGCTATGTCTGAGAGCTTTTAACGCTAAAAGAGTTCCCCTATTTTTTGCTTGCATCCCCACTGTTCCTTTCTATAGGAAACCATAGGGTAAACTATGCGTTCAGAACATGTGGGATTATCAAGGGACCATGTGGTGAACTTGGGCCATGAGTGAGTTCACCTCTTGGGTGGTCATCTGCATCAAGTCTCCATATAGATGTGCATGTAGCACTGTCTATAGCAAGAGTTGCTGGACAAAGCCTTCTACTACCAAGTTCATCCTTTCTTTTATGACTTGTGCCAAAAAACATGGACCCTTGATTGTTATGGAGATCAATTGAGTACTGAATTTTAGATTCATATTGAGTTGATGGCCATGGAGTGCCGGCTCAAGCCATGACTATTTGTTGTTTCGGTTATGGAGGCATCACAAAGCACCTTGTCTCTGGTGTTAAGTTGGTGTGTGGGTTATTTTCAAATTTTGGAATGTCTAGTTCCCTCTGGGATATTTTTGGGCATATTAATGGAGTGGTAGTGGTTGGAGTCGCAGTTAATTTATGTGATGATCATTGTCATATACTCTCTACTAATATGATTATTGTTCTTCTCAGTGGAGAGATGGAGTTTTTTTTCTCAACAACGATTGCCTTCTCTGAGTGTGAAGTTGTAGAGTTGTTCTTCTTTTGGGGTTCATTTACTCTTAATGTACTTGGATTGGTGGAATTGGCTCCATTAATATTTTGTGGCATTAATTCTTATAGGCGAGAAGATTTATCATTTTTCCCAGGAGATGTTTGAACTATCATGTGGGCCCTTCGTATTAATGGTGGCATTTTTTCTCATCTTGCTTTCCTAAGGGGCATTTATGGTTGTACCAGGTTGTGTTTCACCGCTTCGATTGTTCTCTTACATTTTCTTCCTTTTTCCCTTTGTTGTTTCCATTCTTCTATGTTGAAGCTCATTAAAAACTTCATGGGAACGAGATGTGGAGGGAAGTTTTTTTTGGGGAAGGGGGTGGGGGTTAGTGAACTTACCTATTTTTGCATCGAAAGCTTTTACACGTGTGGTTGTTAGGGTTTTCTCTTTTGCTTCCTTTTTGTTTGTTTTGTTCTTATTTTTGAAAATTGACTTTATGCCATTGATCTCTATTAGGTGTTTTGTGCTTTATCTATGTGCTTATTTACTTTGAATTAGGTGCTTTTTAGAACGAACAATATTTTTTGATGTGGCCAATTCTTATGCACTCTGTACACAACACTTCTTCCCCTTCATAGATGACTTCTTAAAGATGGTTTCCTATTTTGATGTTTGTTTTAACTAGTGTACCCAGTGGTACTTGGATGCATATGCAAGCATACCTCTCTCCTAGTGTGGTTGAGGTGCTTGTATCAATTTTTAAAAGAGCTTCTAGTTTCTTACCCATTTTTTCTAGGAAGGATTTATCATAGAATTTAATTGGAAGTTGTGAAAGTCTGATCCATATTACACTATGGATAAATGTCGATTCCTTTAGGGTGAAGTTTGGTTCCCAATTTTTAACTGACAAGAAACTGTCTAGGTTGAACCAAGGTCCTCCGTCAAGAGCTTTTTGCATATTTTCTTGCATTTGTGAACTTTTCTATGTAAAAGCCCCACCCTAAGTCAATTAGAGTTAGACTCTCAGCAGGCTTCCATAGCTTTATTAGCTTATTTTTGATGTATTGGTGAGTTATCTTCTTTCTTATTAATTTTACGAGAATCTCCAGGGAAGATAGACCCTCTTTTTTCTTCTTCGGAGAGATTTAATAAGTCTCCAGTTTCCTCTACATCTATCGCTACCTTTGAATTCCCCCAGGTGTTGACTTTCTTTTGTTGTGGGTAAAAGTGATTTATATCTGGTTGTTTGTTCAATAACACATCTAGGAACAGTTATCTTTTCAACAAGTCTTGTTGAATCTTCATTTATTCATTAGGGGATCCGGTGGTTTCGGAGTTCGAAAGGTAGGGGACGCGATGTTAGAGTTAGGTGATATGATTGTTGTCTCTCCTAATGATCTTTCTCAGAGAGAGTTCACTAGAAAGTCACGATTGAAATATGACTGTGAATCACTAATTTCACTTGACTTTTATTAATTATTTGTTTGGTTTACATAAGAAATTAAGAGATTTTTTTTTTCAATTTGACAATGTATGATTTTCAGGTGAGGGTGAGCTCAACACTGTCATAAGTAAAAACAGTCTCCTGAATAATATAAATGATACTCTAAAGGACAATAACATTGATAGCGGCTCAAAACTTTCCATAAGATTTGAAAAGGATGAAAACTACTACCCCTTGAAGCAAGGGAAGCCAAGGAAAACAAAATTTCGCTCAATTATTGACATATATAAGGTAATTATATTCATACGTTACACATATATATTTACTTTTCATGTAATATTACTTAAAAACTAGTTATAATTAAGGTTTTTTTCGACAAATGTTTATCATTGTTTAACAATAGCTATTATTCTCACCCCTTTTAGCATTTATGTATTTTACAAAATCGGACAACACAAAATATTAATTAACTTAGTTTAATCAGCTGATGAAATTCTCTTTCATTTTGCAGGGTAAGAATAGATTCTCATCACCTAAGGATGAATATAATGGGAGTCGCTTGAATACTTTAGAGAACAAAAAATCTGAAGTACACATCGAAGACAAAAGAGGAAAGGATCAAGAGGGAACTTTTGAGGAGATACTACCTAATAAGCAAAAAGATATTAATGGTACATCAATTTTTAATTGATTCTAGACGTTACACTTGATTTATAGTGTTAATTATTTTATTATTTATTTGATTGTACATGATTTTCAGGTGAGTCTGAAAGCATCGGTGAATATAGCCTAGCGAATAATTTGAATCGTACAATGGATAATAATGTTGACAATACAAATGATGAAAAAGATGAGGGATGCCCTGTAAGTAAGGAAATATCAAGGAAAGAGGAGTATGATCCCATTATAGTCATTTGCAAGGTAATTATTCATCACATATGTCTATTTACATGAAATTTTGATGAACATGCCTATTACATTTCACAATATATTTTTCTATCTTTGATCATTTATAAAAGTAACAATGTATACTTGAAGTTGTTACATAATGAGATGTTTGAAGAATGCGACGGAAGCAACATAACAAAAGATCAAAATAATTCTTTTGAGGAGGAACTACAAGACCAAGAACAAGAACAACAACAACAAGAAGAAAATATCAACTCTCTGGTTGACACTTGCGAGGTAGTTGTTCATCACTTATGTCTATTTACATGAGTTTTTCACTAAGCACGCTTATTGTACTCTGCGGTATATTTTTTTATCTCCAAGCATTTATAAAAGAAACAATGGGGATGAATTTACAGGAGGTAGAAAATGAGATATTTGAAGAACCCAACAGAAGAAACATAAGAAATTATCAAAATGATTCTGTCGAGGAGGAACTATCAGGCCAACAACAAGAAGAAGAAAATATCAATTCTTTGGTTGACACTTGCGAGGTAATTGATCATCACTTATATCTATTTATATGAGCTTTTCATTAAAAAACGTTCATTGTATTACATAACATATTTTTCTCTTCAAGCATTTATAAAGAAATAAAGTGGATTTACAGGTCGTAGAAAATGAGATACTCAAAGAACCCAACGGAAGCAACATAAAAAATGATCAAAAGGATTCTTTTGAGGAGGAGCTACGTGAGCAACAACAACAAGATATCAATGGTACTCTAGAAATTTTATATCTTACAAACTAAACTTATGTTAATTATTTTACTTTTTTAATTCAAAAGTAGAAATGAATCATAAATTTTGAATCAATGAGTTCAAGGTAATTGAAATCCTTAGATCGAAATGGCACACAACATAGTGGTAGCCTAAAATACAGTCATTAGATCGAAGCTCTAGTCCCAATTTTTGAACTTATAATTTATTTCACGTATATCATGCAATCTCACATATTTTTCAGGTGAGTTAGAGCTCAACAAAGTTACATGTGAAGCTATTTTAAATGACAATATTATCAATTGTGGATCAAAACTTTTGACAAGAGATGAAAAGGATGGAAATTATCATGTCACACAAGGAATACCTAGAAGTATAAAATTTCGTTGTATCAATAACCTCTTTAAGGTAATTCACATAAGCCTTATGTCCATCTTACTTAGTAACATAAAATATTTTTGATAAGTTTCTAGTATTCTCAAATAGTTTACTTTTTCTTCAATTTTGGTTATTAGATAATTGCGAAATAAGACAAATTATTAAATTTATTTTGATTATCTCATCACATTTCCTTGCATTTTATAGTGTACTGAAAGATTATCATCCGTTGAAGCTGAATTTAGTTGGAATCTTCCAACTAAAGAAGATTAAAATATGCATCACTTAGAAAAAAGCAGATTCAAGCATCAAAATAAATAAATAAAATGTTGTTCGTAAGAGAAAAGAGAGAGACAACAAAATCTACAACGGAAAAAAGGATGCTTCGACTTCTTACCCTAGCTTCAAGATTGCATTTTAATCATTTCTTTGATTTCTATCTCCACGATTGTCTTTAATCATTTCTTTGAATGTTGAATTTTATCATTTCAATTATAACTTTAAATTTAAATCGCCTTTATAAACTTGTTAATTACTTCTTCAATTCTTCTTTATCAACTATCCTTTAGGTTTATTTTCAATATTCATTAACGAGAAAGGTGTGATCTCACTCAATTAAATAAATTACATTCAAATTAAAGTGGAGTTTATTTACCCTAATTTCATTAGGAAAGTCATTTTTCACATTTTAATGAACTTATTTTCTTAGAAAAATATTTGACCAACAAAGCATGAAAATAGAAAAACATTATTCCCTGTATCGCACACACCCTTAGATATCCAACTTTCCAATCATGAAGATAAAGCAAAAGCATTCTAAATGTCTTTGATAGCTCTCAAACTATCCTTAAAATAAGTTCAAAGAGTAAGTGGTCATCGTCAATTATAAATATCCAACTAAGAGTCGAGGTCGAATCTTACAGAGAGTGATATAGTGTAGGGAATTCTATCAAGAAATTTGAAATGTAAATCAATTCATTTGCAGCAGTAAGAATAATGGGTGGATGATTACACAAAATTTACGAAAAATGATTTTCGTATCAAGAATCACAATTAAACTAAAATTTCAGAAATTCAATTAAGTAACAAGTAATCTAAGGGTGCGGGGATTGGAAATGAATGGCATATAGGGGTAACGTCATGACCAGAGTCTACACCCTAGTCTAGACACAGTACCTAGGACCACGAATGATCCCGAGCTAACCCTTAACTTACCATATCAGGCATATCATGTATACTATTGTGGAAACTGAAACATATGCTTAATGAAGAATTCAATAAACTCGATGAGACTACATTACTAAGGTCTGAATAAAGACTCTCTTACTTTAGAATGAAAATATAAGTTTGCCGGGACATGGCCCCCAGCTACCTCAAAACAAAGACAACATAAGGCAAATAGTTGACAGTCTAAAATAAAGGAGTTCCCAAATGAGGAGGACTCACCAAAAGCTAATTGGGAGTGCTGCAACCTCATTAGCCACAAATCTAAGTGTGAATACCAAAATCTACATCATAAAAAGATGAAGCGTAGAGAAATGTATGCGTTAATATGTGGAATGTACTGAGTAAGTAAGGAGGACACTAGCATAATCATTTAAAGAAACATGAACAAGATGGTGAAATAAAACTTCCAAGATCATATGTATAGTAAAAAGTGTTGAAGAGAAAATAGTTGGAGTCCATAATCAAATATTATAGAAATCTCTTTTCAAAGTACATATACATATAGTTGAGTCTTTTTCAGTAGTCTTGGATAATCATATACATCACATAGCATACTTAAACGAACCATATAGACCTGAAAACATATCCTGAAATTTCCATAATCGGGGAGTTTCTTATAACTGACATACACTATGCGAGCTCATGATGTCCCAAAACGAGGGCTTCCCTATACCTTGACAGAGTATAAAACCATATCATATCTATGTGCATCCACTAATCTGAGCCTCTCAGGGTCAAAAGGTCAACTGACAAAGCAGTGAAACATAATCCTACATTGGCGCATAGTAATGGGACTTGAGTTTTCTAAACTCGCATCCTCTCGGTACTAAATAGTCCTCCCAAAATAAAATATATTCATATAATGCTCATATGTATGAAAACCATGTATCATCTTGAATCATATATGAGGCTAAGCTCAAAAATCATATCTTAAAGTAACATGTATTTAGGTTGTAATTCATATCATGCTTGTTTTCATGCTTAAAATTTATAAAGGTTTGAATGACCATAGAATCATGCTAAAATCAGTACCATAAGGTTTCAAAATCAAAGTGAAACTATAAAAACAAGAATTTATGAAAAAAATATCATAATTTCATAAAATGCTCTAGCTTTGCTTCTAACAATCTTATGAAATTCTTGAGAATCGAAATACTTTAGGCATGAGAGCGAAGGAATACTCTCATTGAAGTCTTACATACCTTAACTTTAAAGTTTGAGGATGAATCGGGATTGAAATCTCTAAAGTTCTTGTTCTTTGAAGCGTTGGGAAGGAGAAAAGTTTATTGTAACTTATCAAATTTGAATGAATAAGGGTTTTTGGAGAGGTTATTGGATGTGGGTTGGGCATTTTGGATGAGGAAATGACGAAAACACCCCTAATAGAATGTGAAAAGAAGAGACAACTAAAAGAATTTTTGGGAGCGTGCGCGGCCGCACAGTTGAAGCCTTGACTGTGTGGCACTTGACGCACACCTAGCAGTAGTAATGCCTTTGTCGTGTCATCGCACGACGGATGTCTACTACGCACAGTGGATCGTACAAACTACGTAGTGCCTAGTAAAATGGACATAACTTTTAACACATAAATAAAGAAGGTTTCATTGCCTTTCATTTTCTTGGTATTAGGCCACAAAACTCTTCATATACTAGAAGTCCCTTATAACGTTAGTGCACATCTAATATACTTTCTACACTTAAGAATTGATCTCAACACATATACATACAATTATAAGTCATAGAGTTTGATCCTATATGTATATGGAGGATGGTTTGAATCTTTACTTAGAACTTGTGGGGCATTATAATATCTCCCCCTTGGGATTATTCATCCTTGAATGAAGATCAAAACTAGAATAGAAATGTGAATAGAGTAAGCTAAGTTTTCTTTGGGCTTTGAGCTATATAAAATACTTTAAAATATTTTTTTTCCAAAATTAGAGGTCTAACAATCAACAATAAAGAATTTAGAAGAACGAGCGAAAAACTTAAAAACTAGCATAGACCAGAACAACATAAACTAGGTAGTGGACTTAGCCTCTATTGGCCTCTGTTAGACTTCAAAAGAGAACTCTTATAACATTCTAGGGAAGGAATAATAGAAATAATTCATGTGAGACACCGACATAGATTCATAAAGTATGAACGGTATAGATTGAACATCAACCACACACCATCTGAAGTTACTTGACCCGGAAATGAGGAAAGAATAACTCTACTATGACTTAAGCGACACGAATGCTGGCTTTCAAACTTATCAACACTTCACAACTACGCTTATTTACTTGAATAATATCCTTCATCGGGTGCAACTTGTAACCCTCAGAAGGATACATGTGTCTACTTCTATTCAAGTCCGAGTCTAACCACATGCTCTCACAATGTTCAAGCCTAATCTGAACTCACAAATTGTTACACATAAGATGAACATACTAATCCTATATTTCTATGGGAAATTTCATCCCAAGAATACAACTTCTTCTTACCACACTATCCAAATAACCTCAAGTTCAAATAATGAAGCTACTAGTGCATAATGCATTTATCCATATGTTATCAACATAATATTAAAGCCTATCACGATGACCACTTCATGGACTTCAAGGTAACAAATCCATCTAATACTCTCTAGCTTTCCTAGCGTCTTTATAAGCTGAAATTTTCAAGGATTACTAACAAGAGACACAATGAGACTTTTTACCTAACTATTTCATACAATAAATCTTTGATATCCCTCCACTTTTATAGCCTTAGATAAAATAAACATATCTTGATCTTCGCAATAAGAGAAAAAATACCTTATCATCTAAAATCATCATTTAACTATTATCAATATTGTAGCACCTCAAATTTAAAAAGGGCTAGAAAGGGACAAACGAGCAATTCCATGAAACCCAAAATGGACCATGGACCCTTCATGGCACCCTAGACGGGCTGTGTAGTGGTCCACGGCCTGTTAAGGGAATCGTGAGACCATCTAGGACTACCCTTCAGCAGGAGTCACCTGGACGATGCCCTAGATGGCTGATGGTGACTTGGACAACCCATCTAACGGTCCGTACAAGTCATGCAGACAATGAGGTTTCAACAAAGGTCAATGTGAAGGGCCACATACGCCTAGATGGTCCATGAAGCTTCACACAAACCGTGAAGTCCTCTGTGAAAGAGACTTATCTAACATTGAATTTTGGGCCAACATTAAACGGTCATATCTTTCAATACAAAATGAATTAGGTTGCGCATGACTTATCAAATTAAAGATCTTTGAGTCCTCTTTCCAACTCCACTAAGTTTGCCTAATTCCGAGCCCAGAGTAAAAAATTATGCCCGTGTTAGAGAGCCCCTATCAGGCAGGGCATCATCACGACCCTCTAGACGGGCCATGATTCTCTAGATGACCCGTGAAGCCCCTCATGAAAGGCACTTCGTCAACTTTAAATCACAATCATTTTAGTCATTTATCAATTGTTTTAATCCAATAGTATGTCATTTATCCTCTACCCTAGGCCCTATATAAACATTTTTACCTCCAAATCACCCAATTCAGTTCACTCTCTTAAATTCCCAAAAGTTGATAAAGTTCATCCTCTCAAATATTTATCTCTCTAAGGAAGAAGAAGTCTAGGATTCAAGATAAATCTCTAATTTACCATTTTATTGAGGACTTTGAAATCCAAGGTATTATAGTATTCACCTATGGAGCTCTTTCCTCCATAGGGTTCCTAAAATCCATAATTTTGTAAAGTTAAAGTCCCCAATCAAATTAGGGTTTTATTCAATTGTCATGGGTTCCCTTCAATGTTGATCCAATTGATTGATTTATGTCTCTATATGCATGAATTGAAGAAATTACATTTTTAAAGTTGAATACCCCATGAACCCATACATGACCCATGATTTCTAGACTATGATGATATGATGTGGGTTTTGAAATATGAAAGATGAATTTATGAAGATGTGAATATTCTTTATGAAATTGATGAAAAATGATTTAAGTTGCTTTGAGAGCAAAGAATCAATGTTGTTGTTGTTGTTGTGAAAGGATTTTTCACATACTACTCAATACATGAATGTGAATGGGTTTTTCACATAAGTATTCTTAAGGTTGAAAGGTTTTCTCAACCAAACTTTGAATTAAGCAGGTTCTATTCTAATGAAACCTAGCTTGGATCGGCTACTTGATGTGTCTTTCATGGATGATAAGACAAGCGGCGATTATCCATGTCTCTTAATGTTAAAGCAAGTAAAGACTAATGACTTTTCCGTGGGATTTACTCTTAACACTAAGAGGATATTGAGATGGAAGCTCTCCTGTAGCTTGAGGCCGGGGTGTTTAGTAGCAATCTCCTTATCCCATAAACTATGTGCCACCATAGGTTGTCTTAGATAGAAATTAGCTAGTGGATCCATGTAAACTAGACGTTATGGTTCTTGCCTTCGCAAGTAAGGACATCTCTTTTCGGTGTGGGATAGACACCAGATTCCATGTTATAGCTCACATGGTCTATATGTCGGTTAATGGATACTTCTCACAATAATGAATTAAGGTTACTTCTAGAAGTATCACACAAGTGTTTTAAAGATGTTTAGCTTGCAGTAACCATGATTATGATTTATGTTTTCTAACCGTTTTATCTTATGATTGAGCTTTGTCATTGCATGTCATGAAAAGTCCTTTTAGCATGAGTTTTTTTTTACATTGCTTCATACTTGGTATAGTGTTTGTTCTAATGCATACTCTGGCCTACATTATTTCACTAATGTAGGGTCCGACGCTTCTATTCCGTATCCTCGTGGCTAGTGATTACCTTAGTAGCTTTTGAAGATTGGTGAGTTCTCATGTTCCAAGGACCGATCTCTTTATTGCTTATTGTCTTTACTTCTCGGATATTGTATGTGATGTGTGGGTTACATCTCAATCACTCTTGATGTAATAGATGGCTTTGAGACTTGGTAGACTTCCACTTCATTTTGTCAAACTCTTTGATATAAAAATACCTTTGAACTCACTTTAAATTCTATTATCTTATATGATGCATGCTAAGTGGCTTGTGTAGGGGCCTCTCGGGGTCCTATACACCATGTCATGTCTAGGGTGTAGTTTGGGTCGTGACAATGATGATCTTTAATGCCTAAAATTCAATTTATTACGATGAAATTAAACATGAAGAACATATTACATTCTTTTATACAATGAGTGATGCTCTTTACCGACTATAAGTCAATTCAATGTGATGAATATAATCGTGAAGAATAAAGAATCGTTTAGATTGTGTAATACAATGAGTTTTACTATTTCCCAACTTTAAATTCAATTCATTTAATCATTTTTCAGTGTGATTAGACTATATTAATTTATAATATATTATTTATAAATTGAAAAAGGATCTAAAATACCCTTAAAGTATCAGAATTAGTACAAAAATACCCCTCATTTACCTCTTGGCCTTAAAATACCCCTGGGGTTAACCTTTAGGGACCTATAATGTCATTTTCGCAAATGGACTACTTAGTCTATATAATTAACTATTTCATTTATTACACGGCATTATGTAATTGGTTGAAAAATTAATTAATTAAAACTTATATTATCCTACACAAACCCGGATCCACCCGACTAAAACTAACCGACCCACCCTTTCTAAACACATTACCCATCCTTTCTTAACCCACCCAAACCTAGATCCACCTGACTAAAACGAACCGACACACCCTTTGTAAACCCACTACCATCCTTTCTTAACTCAATTCTTAAAGAAAACCCTATACCCTAAACCCTAAAAGGGTTTAGGGTTTTCTTTAAGAAATGGGTTAAGAAAGGATGGGTAATGGGTTTAGAAAGGGTGGGTCGGTTAGTTTTAGTCGGGTGGATCCGGGGTTGGGTAGGATAATTTAAGTTTTAATTAATTAACTTTTCAACCAATTACATAATGCCATGTAATAAATGAAATAGTTAATGATAAGGACTAAGTAGTCCGTTTGCGAAAATGGCATTATAGGTCCCTAAAGGTTAACCCCTAGGGTATTTTGAGGCCAAAGGTAAGCTAGTGGTATTTTTGTACCAATTTCGATACTTTAAGGGTATTTTAAACCCTTCTCCATTAAAAAATTAAGTAGTTTTATTCATTAAATAACTGAGTCAAAAATTTATAAAATAAATATGTTTGGTGATTATAAACGAATGTTATTGCCCCGTAAATGGTCAAATGTCAAATAACTAGTCTTTAGGTCCCACGTTCGAGTCTAGGTTAGGTCCCCTCCCCCCATTTTAGTTATAGAACTCTCTTTTTGCGTGAATTCACAAATTTGAAATGCCTTTTTTGGAAAAAAAATGCCCAAAAGTCTATTTTGATGAAGTTTAAAATTTTCAATATCACACAAGTATTATTGGTTGTGCCTCAACCATATTATTTTGATGATTTTAAAAATTGATTTATTTTCAAAATGACTTGGTTTTACTTCTTTAATTAATCATCATTAGTTAATTCAACAACGAGTTAAAATCTTTTAAGAAATATTATACAGAAAAAAGCTCACCAATGGGTAAGTGTGAGCACACCTATAAGTATTCTAAAATCCTTGTTCTTCAATATTATTTTAATAAATAATTCTTTTTAAATTTTGTATTGGGTGTGTATTGCACTTATAGTTGATCTTTAAGTTAAAATTCTAAAATATCAACAAAAAACATAAATCGGGGAAAGAAGGCTATAATTATAAAGGAGTTCAATTTTTTAATCATATTAACAAATACGGAGGGGGGGGGGGAGGCTAAAATTTGGATTGATATTAATTTATTTATTCCTATTTGATTTTTTGATAAAATAGACTACTAAGAAAATGGGAGATCTACCATACTTATGAGGAACATAGGGAACTTAGAAAAAATGAAAGCAAGAGAGTGTGTGGTGATAAATTAGAACAATTGTAAAAAAAAGTTAAGTGTCTCACACAACTATTGTTGGTTGTTCCTCAACCATATTAATTTTTTTTGATAAATTTATATACTAGAGATAAGAGCATTTGTCAACGAGGGTCTTTTGAATCCAAATGAAAGTGAAACCACAATAAATAATGTAAAGATTTTCATGTAGTTTACAGAATTTAAATAATCAAATTAGTGTTAGTACATAATTAAGATGGAGAAATTATATTAAATCTCTTTGACACTATCCATTCATAATATGTTCGTTTGAATGAAGATGAAAATATATATTAATCAACCATCCCAATACGACTCAAAAAAATTTATTTAAGAAAGAAAAAGGAAATGACGAACACAAACACACTATAAGTTTAGCGGTTCACTAGTTAAAGATAGTATAGTAAAAAGATTGTCTCCATAGGGATTAGTACACATAATAATTCAATCAAATCTCGCTAACTATTATTCAAGTGATAAAATGAAGAGAGTTGGTTGGGGTTATGAATCACTGACATAAACTAAATGATAATTAGAAAAAATTGATAACTATGAAGTTTAATATCAATATAGGGTATAAGACGAAACATACTTAATGATAGTTGGAAATTTACAACCTTCATTTATCACATCTAAAGTTCTATCAATTCTCTTGAATTCGGTAGTTGATTAGAGTATCCTTAAGCCTTAGATTTCTCTTCCGAGTAAATCTCAAGTTAAAGAATAAACTAACTATAAACCAGTGATTCTAATATGCAAGAACGTGTTAATGAGTATTCTTAAGGAAGTAACGACCTTCGACTATTTTTCCTTGAGATTCAATCAATAATTATCAACAAGCTCTTTCTATTACTTTAGAGAAAATATATTAATTCAAATCAACAAAACTATGCATTTATATTCACCAATTTATTACTCATTAGATTAAATAAAATAATGAACATAGTTGCAATTTAATTCAAACTCGCATAACAAGTTCAAGCATAAGAACGAAAAATCCAAATCCCAACAAATTCATTAATACACCATGTTTGTGAAATACTGTCTACATATCTACTCCATGGAAAAGAATAAAACTATTAAGAGAAAAGATGAAAAAGAAGACATAGCAATCAAAGTTTGAATCCCAACTTCCGTTTTGGATTCGAGTAGTGTACTTTGTGTTCCCCCTTCTCTTCTTCAAAACCTAGCTCTTCTTTGCTCCTTTTTATTGATACCCTAGCCTTTGGGAAAGCTCTTGCATCACATAGCAAATGGTTCCCTATGAAATTCCAAAAAAAAAACCCTCCTTTAATGATTTCATGCCGTGCAGGCACGCCGCTGAGAGCCCAAGCACGCGACTGGCGAGCAGAGAGGCAGTAGCTTCAAAACCCACCGCACAAGCACGCTACCAGGAGTGTAACGCCCCAAGGAATCCCCTTGATGTAACACATCACCTAGGATCACGAGTGACCCCAAGCTAACCCTTTGTCTGGCATATATCAAGTCACTGAATAAGATATATACTATGCGGAAGCTAAAATATGGATAGCTGAAATTGGGGAATACCTAGCTAGTCTGAATGTATCAAACATACTAAGAGTTTAATAACAACTGAAAGATAAACTTTACGATTCAAGCTTCTACTACTATGTCTGAAGAGCCTCTAACTGAGTTGAGTTGCAGGGACATGCCCCCCAACTAATTCTAACAAAACTGAATACTGAATAATAAGACTAAAATGAAAAGCATGTCTATTGTCCTCAAGGTATGAGGACTCACCACTGAAGCTGCTGAAATGCGGACTTAGAATTGATCTAAGCGCGATCTGGATGCTGAGTACCTGAACCTAGATCATGAAAGGATGTAGTGCAAACTATGTGTCAGTACTTGGAATGCACTGAGCATGCAGAATATAGATACTAAGATGAACAAATATTTAGATGTTGAACAAAGTATAACTGAGCAATGACATAAACTGAGTAAGAATGTAAATATTGAAACATAACTGAAAAGCTAAACTGAATGCAATGACCAAGTACTAATCATAAAAATACATTCTGAGCTGAATGTTGAAGTACATACTGAAAACCTGGCCAAATGCACTTAGAGTCTAACTATGGGAGGTACTATTAACCAACATAAACCACGTGACCTAAACATGGAGTTCGATGTATATGCCCCATCGAGAGAACCTAATATACCTTGCCAGGGGTATAAAGGCATGCTTGGCATGATCACTAAATTTGATGCCTAAAAGAGGGGACTTATAATCCTATGGGGGCGCATAGATCTGGGACTATGAGGGTACGCTGAACCCTAGTCCAACTCAGTGCTAAGTCTACTCCCAGTTGAATATGTATATGACTGAAATATTGAATAACTCAAAATACTAACATGCAATCTGAGAATGCAACATTTATATACTGATAATGTGACATTCGAAATCTGGTGCATGATTATGTGTGTAACTGCCCAAGCAAGTATAATTAATGAACTAAGAGAATTTATACAAACTAGGGTTTTGAGTTTCATACAAGGAATTAAGCAAAGTTTCCAAGCAAACCTTATATTTAGACTTTGGATTATATAGCAACTAAAATCACAATAAATTCCTAAGAATTTACAAACCCTAGGTCTAAAGAAGATATGGAGAATCAAGAAAATTGACTGAATTCTATGGACCTAGTGGATGAAAGGAACCCACTAGTGAAATCCCACATACCTGGTGACGAAATCTATGGAGAAATCCTTCAATTTTGGGGTTGAAACTTGAAGAAAATCTTCTGTTTGTTCTCGAGGGGCTGGTTGACTTTCCACTTCTTTTTGGCTCTAATTTTGATGAATTTTGTGAATAACGGTTTTTGATAGGTTCTAACTAGATTACCAGGCTTAAATTGAGTAAAATGACGTAGTTTAGGTGCCCAATGCATAGGGGAAAAGATAAAAATGACCCTAACTTAAAAGTTGACTAGGCCCTTCCACGGAGCCACTGACGGACCATCAAAGGGACCACGGCCCGTCAAGTGGGTCTTGGTTCATGGGCCAATGTCTACTGGTTCTGGAACTCCTATTGTCACGACCCGGTAGCACCCCCTAGTCGTAACCGGCGTACTCGACCTCGAAGAGGTCTAATACAAGCCTCTTAGCATTCATTCATCGCATAGACACCAAAACCATAAGGAATTAAAAACTTTCTTCACACACGAAGATACTTTCAATAAATAGCAAG
>JAJOOR010023734.1:0-33052 GCA_036250505.1 Solanum acaule
ATATATATATATATATATATATATATATATATATATATATATGCAAAATCGTGACCAGTCGATTTCTTAGCGTCAAATTGATGATGATAATTTACTTTGGAATATTAAAAAGGAAATTAGGTCCACCCTTTTATAACAACCACTCCTCTAATTGGGCATAATTCATTGAACTCCCTTCCCTAGCCCTATTTCACACTTTTCATCCTTGTCAACATCCTACATTTTGGGAGACTCTTTCAATTCACCAATTTCCTCTCTCTCACCACACAAAAATGAAAAAAGAAGAAGAAGAAGTTCGGTTAAGGGTGGAGCAATAGTATAGCGACACATTCGATATAATTTAATAATTTTAATTAAAATTTTAATTAAAATTTTAATATTTAATATATACAGAATAATATCTCAAAAACTTAATAAGAAAATTAAATATATTTATGATACAAAATCTATAAACGAATTTTTTTTTTTCCAATTCTTTAGCGTATGTTGTACCCATGAAGTTGTTTTTCTTTTCCATAAAAAGAGGGGTCCAATTTGATTAGAAAAGTCAATAGTAGTCCCAAGGTGATCAAGAAAGGACCATTTGGATGGTATTTAAATTTTGTTCTTCTACCATTTAATTTAAGTAATAAATAAATGATTGAAAATATATTTGATACTAAAAGAACAAAAAAAGAAAAGTCCCTCAACATAAGTACATAATTTGTCTCATAATATAATGCAAATTATGTCTTTGAAAGTATAACACGTTATCTTAATTCCTATAAAATTTATATTGATTAAGGCATAAGTATGAATTGATCACAAGTTATGTCATAAAAAACATAATTTAGTTTCTATAAAACTTATGCAAGTATAACTTCAGTTTCAGAACTCACAAGTTAACATGTCAGAGGCATAACTTAGTTTCTATAGAATTTATGTTGATAGAGAGACAAAAGTTTTCTAAACTTATGTAAAAAAAAGTAAAATAGATCATAAATAAGGATACTTAGTCCAATAGAAATGAATAGAAATGTCAAAAATAAAAAATCGTTATATTTTAGAAAAAAATTAATAATTATTTAAAATAGACATAATCCGTGAAAAACTTCATCAAGAAATGCTTGATCCTTTTTGTGGCTATTCAAGAATATAATAAAAAATGTTGTACAGCTTCTTTTAGATCAAATTTTCAAGATTCACGAAAGGGAAATCACTCATGCTCAATTTTAAACATTAGCCAAATATTTATTTTTACTATTTATATATTATAAGATGATAAAAGGGAATATGACTTGTACATTTTTATGAAGTCCTTGGGAAAGCATATAGGATTAGCACCACTAATTGAGAGAGAAAAAGAGAGATCCCTTTAGAATGAGAAAAAATAAGTTACCACTTCTATTTAATTTGAGAAAAAAATGTTTCTTTTTTAATTTTTTAATTTTAATATTCTATAAGACAATTTAAGATCATAAAATTAAAAATTATTTTGATAAATTATAATATATATATTTAATTTAATATTATAAGATTCATTTTTTTAATTTCTAAAATTTAATGCCCGATCAAGCTTAGATAAAAAAATTGAAATGTAGAGATTATGATAGATTAATTATTAATTAAATAGAAATCGAAAGGTTTATCTATAGTGTAATCTCCTGCCAAGGTGGGGGAAAACAATAATAACATTTAAAAGAATATAAAGAAATTTTAAATTTGAGAAAATTCCTCAGCTTTCTTTACTTCTCTATATTGCGTGGATGAACTTCTTAAGGTAGATTGTGATACCACCAAAGGACGTGGTACAATGAATATGACTATTCTCTCTTAATCAAAGGTTTCAAATTTAAGCTCAAGATATAGAAAAATTCTTGGTAGAGAGCGTTTGCTCTTGAATGGGACTCTATATGACATAAATTCAAATTAATCAAGATTCGATATAGATATGAGTCATGAAATTGAAAAAATAAAATAAGAAGAATGATAGATTATGATAAAAGAATAAAAAGAGAGAAAGTCAAATAAGAACTAGCCAAGTAGATTTACAATATCACGTAATTTAAAGTGAAAATACTCTTATCATTACAAATTCTTTTATTTCCATTGCTTGCTTCTTTTTACTTCTAATCATTAATTCCATTCCTTGTTTAAAATGGAAAAGGAAAACAAAGGATAGAACATTTTGTACTTCAAGAAATACTACTTATATGATCAAAAGCTCTACTCCCTTTTTTCTTTCCCTTTCATTAATTCTGTCCATCAAAATAAAACCATAAAGTATTTGACCATAAAGTATTTGATTTGATTAGATTAATATACTTAATTAGGGGTGCAAAATAAAGATATCTTATATTAATTTGAAAAGATTGCAATGCTAAATACTCTTAATAGAAAAATCTTACCGACATTATTCGATGGTGGAACTAATATTTTCAAGAGTTAAGATATAAATACACAAAAAAAGTAGAAAAGATTTAATATGTATTATATTTACATATATATAGAATAATTTTATCTTTTATGTAATGTAATTTAATATAACAGATTTTTAAATACGGCGTTCCAATAAATGAAAATAAAATATCTTTTTTTTTTAATGCATGGTCACATTTTGGGTATATAAATGGTATCACTAATTCACTACTTTGTGGAGATGTCTATAACATACATACATACATACATATCATACATGCAAAGTTTATATGACAACATGGTATGCATTAATCGCTTACCATGATTATTCATTATATATTGTTATTGACATATCATATAAACATGGAAAATTAATTTAGTCTGGTGTAAATCTTGAGGGTGTGTTCAATTTAAAAGTAGGAAAAATATTTTCCTAATTTGTCTTTCAACCTCCTCCCACCTTCCACCTTTCAATTTAATCCACCCAAACACCCGGATCCTTAGTCCCTCAACTTACCACCTCATAAAGTGACTCATCGCACCCAAATGATTGACTCGGGACTCATCCCCTAATCTGCCAATCCGACATCCACCTTGACTTGAGACTTGACTCAAGCTCAACCTTAATTTAGGAATTGACACCTGATTCGAGATCTTCTGCCGACCTCAGACTCGATCCCAGCCCGTGATCAACCCTAAACCATAACACAACCCCCACCCAAACCTATGAGTTAACCTTGAATCAATAAAGGACCAGAGCTCTAATCCCATGCTAAACTCAATCAAGTTACCAAAATATTGCTGTCAAGGTCGAATCTCGAATCAGGGTAAGCCTTAGGGTCGGGAGTTGGGGTTGGGTCTTGGGGTTAGGCCATGTCAGGTCTCAATATCGGGATTAGGTCTCAAGGTTGGGGTCAGGGTTGGGTTGATGTATGGTCTCAAGTAGGGGTCAAGTTGGGATTTAGTCTCGGGGTCGAGATATCAGGCTCTAATGAGAGTAAAAGTCTTAAGTTTATTGGGTCTTTTTGAAATGATCTTGATTTATTTTGGTCTTATACTGTGCATGTATTACTAATTTCTTTGCTAAATGTGTTTGGTGAAGTTAGGTCGGGAAATTAGAGCTAAGCGAATTAGAAGATGGAGAAAGTTCCACTTTATTGGAGCGAAAAGGCCCATGCAATCACACATCATGAAGTTTAAATCGCGTGGTCAAGAAAGAATGGGAGTTGGAAGCCCTATGCAGCAGTCGGCTGCACGAAGTGACTCCAGCTGCGCGAAGCTCGACAAAATAAGTCTAAATAAAGGGTATTTTTGAGATTGTAAAGATGATGACCCATGATTTATAAGGAGAATTAGTCCTAAATTTTAGGGTATCACTAGAAGGCGGCTAAATCACAAGGAGCAAGAACAAGAACAAAGAACGAAGTAGGGTACACGACTCTAATCCAAAATGGAAGTTGGCATTAAGATTTTTTTTGTAATGTCTTCTAGTTTTTCCTATATTTTTGTGAACTTGTCTATTTTTATGGAGTAAATTCTAAATAGGGCAAGGACAATATGATGTAGGGTTGCTACTATTAGATTATACTTTTGTTCAGATGCATAGAACCGTAAATTGCTATTCATATTGGTATTAAAAAGTTAGTTATTCTTTTAAATTTTAATCGGAAAAATGCCTTGATTATATCTTTTCATTCTTATGATTCAATTCTTGATTGATAGTTTCATGAAATAATCGAAAGAGATTGAGAATTGTTGTTAATGATTGGAGTTAGAAAGTATTTGCAAGAAGCTTTCCTATGACTTGCCCTGTCTGTATGTGCACATGTTTACTTTGTTTACATTACTTTTCTATTGGAAGTCCGACTTCTTCGAAAGAAGTGTTTTACTTATTGATAGAAATAGTAACCAACTTTTGTATTCGTAAGAAGTAGAAATATTTATTTGTGAATCTTGAACTATAGCATATCCTTAGATTTGCAACCTTGTTATTGTATTGTCTGTGTTCCTATTTTTTTAATTGATAATCAAATTCTGCTATTTCTCTCAAGTTTTGTTGTCTAATCAGTGCTAAAATAATTTACATTTTTCAACATAGAGGTTTTACCTTACAACTCTCAAGATTTGACTCTCTCAATAATGCCAAAAGAAATTATATTGAATTTCTACTAAAATCTGTCCATGTGGATACGATACTTAACTATACTATCTTTGACTAGCGAAACGCTTAGATATATTTTGTTATGCGCTCGTCAAATTTTAGCCTCATTGCCAGGGATTGACAACAAATAGTTTTTGATAGAGTTTTGTGTATTAATTTAAGTTTTTATTTTATTTTTTCTTTTCGGTTAACATCTCAAGTTTGTCATTATCGTAGGTAACTGGTACTAAACCACAACTCTAGTGTATGGCACGATCTTCCTCAAAAGAAATCATCGGGAAAAGAGTTCTACGTTGCTTAAGAAGGAACTTGCAGAGAGGATTTCAGGACACTCTAATAGTCAGAATACAATGACTAATAATATTGGAAACATGGCTCTAAATGAATCACTCAACCTTGTTAATCTAAATCGCCCACTTGGAGTTCAAGATAATGCTGAACACCAGGGGGTTGATAATCAGAGAACAATCGCCCTCCTACTAATATGGAGGACCAAAATAGTGATCGGACAAGGAGATTGTTCGGAGATTATCTGAAGCCAAACTACAATGGGATGTAGTCTAGAGTGATATGTCCTCTTATTGAAGCCAAAAAATTTAAGATCAAGAATAGAATTCTCCAAGCAATCCAGAACAACTATCTTTTCAAAGAAAGGAAAAATAAAGACCCGAATGGTCATTTGATAGACTTTGACGAAATCATGAATACATTTCACTATGATGGGGCATCAGATGACAAAATATATTCAAGGGCATTTCAATTTTATCTGAAAGATGATACAAAAATATGATTGTGGAATTTACCATCAGGATCAATCAAAACTTAAAAAAATATGAAAACAAAGTTTCTAAATAAGTTCTTCTCATTGGCTAAGACAATAAGGATGCGAAAAGAAATTAGCAATTTCACACAGTTAGATACAGAGACCGTGTTTGAAGCATGAGAAAATTCACATAATGAAATTGAACCTTCGATACAATTGATTTATTTTTGGATGGATTGACACTTACATAAAATAATGGAATTGGGGGGAGGGTGGGGGGGTCAAATTATGAACAAAACGCTAGAAGAAGCTATTGAAATTATGAACGAGTTGGCGGGGATGCTAAATCAATGGGCTGTAGACACGTCAAAAACAAATTGTCAGGATACACTAAGTTGATGCTTACACTACATTACATGCCAAGATTGCAACTATTGCTAAGGTGCAATGATTGATTGTACCCGAATCTTAGATGGCACTATCGACTATATATGATTTTTTGGGGGCTGAGCATCCAAATCATTAATATCAACAAGGGATAGGTGCATAAAAAAGGTGAATGGAATTGGTAATTATGATAGAGAAAACTATCAGGGAGACAACAACTTCAATTTTATGGGTCATAAGCATCTTGAATTTTCATGGAGTTCACCAAATGGTAGTTTGAGTGACTAAAAACAAAATAACTCTGGAGGTCAAGGTCAAGCACCTTAGGGGTACCAAAATCAGAAGAGACAACAGGGCAACCAATCAAGTATGAAAGATCTTATGAAGCTTTCATTACAAAGATAAGAGGTTTGAAAGTCAAGATGCTTCTATTCAAAATTTCTAAAAGAAGATTGGATATATTTCTAATTAGATATGTGAGAGACACCCTGAAACTATTTCATGTGATACAGAGAAGAACCCTAAGAAGCTGAAGGTTGTGACTTTGTGAACTGAAAAATTATTGAAGGATAATTGCAAAAGCAAAACTTATCAAGCAAAAAGGAGCTGAAATGAGATAAAGAAGTAAAAATATAGTAGGGGAGTCCAACAAAATTCAAAAAGAAAAGAAAAGTCACTACTGAAAATTGATTCTAAACACATGCTTGCATTGCCTTTTCCTCAGAAGATGAATTGAGAGAAGCTTGACAAGTGATTCATTTAGTTCTTAGAGATGCTGAAGCTACTCTACGTGAATATTTCTTTCACTGAGGTGATTACTCAGATGCCTGTATATGCTAAATTTTTGAAGGAGATTTTGTCTAGCAAGAAAAAAATTTGTGAAAACAAATATTGTAAAAGCTGAATGCTTATTGTAGTGTTATTCTTCAGAATAAGTTACCTCATGAAAGTCGTTATCCAGGAAGTTTCACTATTCTTTGTGAAATAGAAAGTGCTCGATTCGAGAAATGATTAAGCTATTCAGATGCCTCGTCCATTTACAAGAAATTAAAAGGAAAGCTTGGGTAATAAACTCAACTCCAATATCTTCGCGACTAGCAGATCAATGTACCATCATTTTGAACGTATTGTTGAACATGTCCTTGTTCAAATTGATAAGTTTGTATATCTAGTGAATTTTATTGTGGTGGATATGCAAGAAAACAAGGAGGTTACCTAATTTTTGGGAGACCATTTTTAGCCACAGAGAGAGCAATTTTTTGTATTTCTAAAGGATAGCTTATGCTTAGAGTTGGTGATGAAAAAATGATATTCAACATGAAGAAGATGATGAAATTTTCCATAAATGAGAAAAATGACTACTCATGCTTCAGGCTAGATATTCTGAATGACCAAGCTGACGAATACAAAAATGAAAAGTTGGTTAGGGACTCTTTGGAAAGATGCATAGCCCAATCCTGTATTACAAAAGATAAAAATTTACAAGTTAGAGATGCAACAGAGGCACTTAAGTTAGAAAAAAAAATAGAGGGCATTGAAGATGAAAAGCAGAAGCAGGCAAAGAAACCAAGTCTAGAGCTCAAAGTGTTACCCCACACTAGAAGTACATATTTCTAGAACATGATAGTTTTCCAATAATTAATTTAGTGTATCTTGTAGGTGCGAATAGACTTGTGTAGATGAATGAGTTGGAGGAGTTTAGATGAGACACATATGAAAGTTCAAGGATATTTAAGGGGAAATCAAAGGTGTGACATGATCATCTCATCCAGACAAAAGAATTTAAGGAACGAGACAAGGTATTACTCTATAAAAGTAGACTACATCTATTCCCCAGAAAATTCAAGTCAAAATGGGCGGGATCATACGTGGTTAAGAATGTTAGTCCCTATGAGTCAATTCCAATTTCAAACATTCAAGTGACTGAAAGCTTCAAGGTAAACGAGCACTGTTTAAAGTAATATGCTTGTGGAGGATTTGAAAAACAATAGTCTATCATAATCATTCCATGAGTCTGGTAATCATTTTTTGCGTTGTGCCATGAAGTTAAACCATGTGCTTCTCGGGAGGCAACTTGATGGGTAAGATTTATTTTTCTTTTAAAAAAGGTATGTGATCGCGAGGGAAACAACACGAGGAAAGAAAATCATGACACAATCATTACCTACGTCGCACGGTCAGGTAGCTGGATATGTGGGTGCGCAGAACTCTGCACATAATTTTTTTTTAGGTACTCACTCGTGCGGTTGCACGACTAAAGGGTACTTTGCGCAGGAACAAAATTTGATCATTTTTATTTATTTATTTAATTAAAAATAAATAAATAAATTAATATAGGAATTTTAACACTCATAAGTTTTTTGCCCTTTCTCTTCTTTTTCTTTTCTTTCTTTTAACTTTTCTTTTCCTCAATTCTCCATTAAAAAGTCTTATATTTTTGACTTCATCTTCTTCAAATCAAGGGAAAATATAGATCCTGATACCGTATCTGATAAAAAAATGAGGATTTTCATGGGAATTGTTTTTGCTATTTCTATTTTTTTTTTCATGGGGATATGTCATAATTTAAGTATGGGGCTGAGGAATTATTCGTACACATATGCTATCAATTTTCTATTTAGGTTAATTTGAAAAAAAAAACAAAACAATTCTCTTTGTTTTTAGGTTAATATTTTTTCTTTGTTTTTATGTTAACTTATTTCTTGTACTTCTATGGGTTTCTTGTTGGATCTTTACTATAGTTGTAGTTTATTTTGAAACAAAATATTTTAGGATTTAAATCAAGTCGTAGTAGTTAAATAAGTGTTAGCGATGGTGTCGATTATTTCCTATCTATAGATTGTCTTGCTCATTTTTTTCAAAACTAAACACACATGTTAGCGCTTGACGTTAAATTATATCAATATTTGAACATCATGTTGGTTTGTACATTTTGTATAGTACTCATGTTTTAAAGGATCTAGAACTTGGCTTGGTAGTACTTGAGGCGAAATTTTAAGACTCTCTCTGGGAAGGAAATAATTGCAGGCTTTCTTTGTTACTCTTATTAGCCTATATAACCCAAGTCATTCTTAGTTAACCATTTTGACCCTTATCATAATCCATTTTTCTTTGTAAACCAACTTATTCCTACAACCTTGTCCCCTGTAGGATAAATATCCTTGAGTCTTCTTGAAAGAATAGAAAATTATGTTGTTGAAGACTTGGTTAAGTGAGTGGTGTTTGCAAAAGAAAAATTATTTGCAACATAATGTTTATTTAAAAAAAATAAAAAAGGAAGATAACTGCGCAAGCATCATCTTGAGGAGCAAAGTTATGAGCATGTATATTCATAAGAAGGTGAAATTGAAATAAAATAAGATAGTGTTGTAGTCTTGTAGGGTGATGAAATAGACTCAATGTATATAATGTATAAGGGAGTGTGAAATAATTGACTTTGTAACTCCACCAAATTCCTTACCCTACATTACAATCAATGCAAGCCCTGCATGATCCCAACTTGAGAGGTCCTATATTAGTGGAAAGCAACTCGATTGCCAAGATTATGATATTTCTTAAAAGTATGAGGTACTTCTTTATGAGTCTGAGTGATTATAATCAATTTGTTTGTGATGTACCTGCGAATTCTATTTACTAAGAGCATTTGCATCTTCTTTCTTGTGAATTTTTTCAAAGATTGATGCATGCTTTAACTTTGGGGTGTCAATGAGTAGTCATATTATGAGGAGTGTGTTGTGCACCTATGGACATGATTTGAGTTGATTCATGTTTTTAATACTTGTGCATAAAGTCTTAAGGGTGTTTGAGTTATAATTTTAATTTACTCAGGACGAACAAAAGTTCAAGAGTAGGGGTATTTGATGAGAGAAAAAGTCTTGAGTTTATTGGGTCTTTTTAAAAATAATCTTGATTTATTTTGGTCTTATACATATTACTAATTTCTTTGTTAAATGTGTCAAGTGAAGTTAGGCCAGAAATTAGAGCTAAGCAAATCAAAAGATGGAGAAAATTACACTTTATTAGAGTGAAAAGCCTCATGCAATTGCACATCATCAAGTTTCAATAGCATGGGAAAAAAAGAATGGGAGTTGGAAGTTCACAGTTGGACGCCTTGCGTAGTCGGTTACGCAAAGTGAGACGGTCACGCGGAGCTTGACGAAATAAGTCTAAACTCTAAATAAAGGATTTTGAAATTTTAAAGAGGACGACCCCATGCTTTATCAGAAGATATGGTCCAAAATTTTAGAGTATCACTAGGAAGGCGGCTAAATCACAAGGGGCAAGAACAAGAACGAAGAACGAAGAAGGGTACATGACTCTAATTCAAAATGGAAGTTAGAATTAAAAGTTATTTGTAATGTCTTCTAGTTATTTATATATTTTTATGAACTTGTCTATTTCTATGGAATAAATTCTAAATAGGGCAAGGATAATATGATGTAGGGTTGCTACTATTGAATTATGCTTTTGTTTGGATGCATAGAACCGTGAATTTCCATTCATATTGGTATTAACAAGTTTGTTATTCTTTTACATTATAATCGAAAAAATACTTTGATTATTATCTTTTCATCTTATAGTACAATTATGAATTGATAGTCTCATGAAGTAATTGAAAGAGCTAGAGAATTATTGTTAATGATTGAAGTTAGAAAGTATTAACAAGAAGTTTTCCTAGAACTAGCCCTTCTGGTATATCTGTCCACATATTTACTTGTTTACATTACTAGCCTATTGGAAGTAAAATTCATTCGAAAGAAGAGTTTTACTTATTGATAGAAATAGTAACCAACTTCTGTATTCGTAAGTAACATAAATATTTATTTGTGAACCTTAAACTATAGCATATCTTTATATTTTTAACCTTGCAATCATATTCTCTATGTCCCTAATTTTTTTAATCAAATTTTGATATTTTTCTCAAGTTTTGTTGTCTAGTTAGTGTTAAAATATTTTACATTTTTCAACATAGTGATTTTACCATACAACTCTTAAGATTTGACTCTCTGGATAATACTAAAATAAATTATATTGAATTTCTACTAAAATCAATCCATGTGGACACGATACTTTACTATACTATCTTTGACTAGCGAAACGCTTAAATATATTGTATTTATGTGCTCATTAGGCTCGAGTCTTAGGGTTGAGTTTCAAGGTGGGGGTCTCGGTCTCAAGGTTGGGTTGAGTCTTAAGTTAATGGTCGAATCTCGGGTCGGGTTGAGTCTCATGTGTCACGCCTCGAGCCTACAACCTCGACCTGACCGACACTCGAGAATCATCGCTTGTCCCCGAGTGAACCCTTGACATGGTTGAATACTTAATGAAAGACTTAGTTAAGCAAAATGGGACTCCAAATACACAATTAAACTCAACATGTCTCAATGACAACTTAACTCAATGAATATCTGTAAATACTTAAATAAACATAAAAATTCGTCTCAAAGCCTAAAAAATTCAACAAGGAAATAATGAGAGACTCCTCAACTTATAACTATCTATGAAGCCTCTAAATACTAAGATAGATGTCGAGACAGGACCCCCAACAACATAACAAAATAGGAAATAACTGTGAAT
This sequence comes from Solanum acaule, assembly GCA_036250505.1. Lineage (NCBI taxonomy): Eukaryota > Viridiplantae > Streptophyta > Magnoliopsida > Solanales > Solanaceae > Solanum > Solanum acaule. Next base: position 11,286 of record JAJOOR010023734.1, read on the forward strand.
CCATCCGGGAGAGCAATGAGGCTCACCAAAGCTAGCTAGAGTGCAAATGGTATCAACGAAGCGCATGTTGATGACCCTGAACACCTGTATCTGCATCATAAAAAAATGCAGGTTGAATGAATTTAGTACATTGAATGTACGAGCATGTAAGGGGGAAACTGAAAGCATAGACAACTGAATAATAAGGCTGGAAGACATACTCACCTCAACTCAACTCCAATACAAAAAGAAACAATTATAGATGCAACATTTGAAACATTATAAAATAGGAGATATAAACTTACTAATGTATAAAAATATAATAAGATATTTTTTACTCTTATTTTGGGAGATTCTCTAATCGACAACCATCACTATGAGCTATGTGATAATACAATGTCTCACCCACGCTGCCATAAATTTCCTATACCTTGCTAGGGTATAGAACAACTCAACTAAGTGAATCTACTAAGATATGATTAAAAGCAATAAGGAGTCGTTTAAAAAGTGTGATCTTTTACCCATGTTGGCTACATGGTTTATGAGGAATGCAAGTTGTTTGAACTCATCCTCATAGCGGTGTTCAATACTACTCCAAATAATATATAAACTCATGCTCAAATGTATAAAACATAACTCTTTCTCACTTTGAGGTAATTACTCAAAAGATCCTCTTAAAAGAGGTAATATTGTGAAATATCTCTGAACTCATAAACTCATTTAGAATCAATGTTTCTCTATTTTAAATGTAAAAGTGTTACATTTGAGAATACTTAGTTCCCTTATACTCCTTTTCAATCGTGAATACAACTCTTCTCATTCTCATATTTACTTCTCAAGACTTAGTTCAAAAGCATTGTTGATTACAAAAGAATCCTAAAAAATGACTCAAAAAGACCTCTTGAACATTCCTCTTAACTTTAGTTTGGAATGTAAATTAAGACATGTGATTAGGACATATATGATCTCTTAATGATTAATGGAGACTTTAGAAGCTAATACAAAGAAGAAAATATAGTCACGATTCAAAGGAACACGTCTGAAAATGAAGCACGCAAAGAAAAGTATCAGGCGAGCCTGGCGTATTGAGTGGCGTGTCGCGCTAGGGCCTAAATTACTGAAGTTCAGTCTTGGCGCTATGGGTGGCGTGCCGCCCCATCCCCCCACCCAGAAAACCGATGTATTTTTCTTCTCAATTTAGGGTCCTAACTCGTTCACAATTGAATGATTCAACCTAAACTCTTCTTGATTCTCAAACCCAATAGAAATTCATAGAATTTCTCATACAAACCTCCTCGAAATATGACTCTTACCAGCGATACACAATACAAAAGATTTCACGACCTCCATTATTCTAGAATTGAACAAAAATCAAGAAATTACTCAAGAACTCTTTGATTCAACGATTTTAGGGATAAACTCAGATGTATGGCATGAGGACGAACAAGTGCATCACTGTGAGAAACCTTACATACCTGAAAAAAATGATGTTCTTGGCGAAATCCATATGTCTTGACAAATGCTTGAACTTAGCCTTTTTTGTTCTCTTAGAACCACACTTTAAATCCTTAAGAGTTTAGGAACATGAAAAAGTGGTCTAAATCAGATTAGACCCTTATTTAGGGTGAAAAAATGTTTTAGGCCTAGTGGGAAAAGGAAAAGACCAAAATACCCTTTTCTAAAACGAATGAAATGCCTTAAATAAAGAGGCTTCACTCAAACGGGTATAACTCTTAACTCCAAACTTGCAATCTAGTAAACTTGGCGGCGTTGGAAAGAGGACTCAAAGAACTTCGATTTGATAGGTAATGGGCCACTGATGAGTCTGAGATTTGGACTCATTTAGGGTTTTGTTTTGATAGTTTTACTGTCCTCAAATGCCTAATTTATGCTATAAACTGATGTTAAAGCCTTGATTTTCAGGTATGTGGACTAAGGAGCAAAGCAAGGACACTAACAGGCAAAAAGGAACAAAACAAGCTGAAGACATGGAGAAGAGCAATCGTGGTGATCTCCAAGACCACTTGGCGAGCCGTCGAATGGCTCTTCAGACCGCCAAAAGTTCCAGTGTGCCAGCCCTGAGGGAAGAAACCAAGTCGGCGACAAAAATGGGTAGTCGACGAATCGCCAATCGGTTCCGCGATGACAAATTGGATCGCCTAAAGTTACATGACTAAAGGATGCTGAGAACCAATGCAAAATGACGATGTAAGAGAGTAACGGGTGGATCGCGGAACCACTCGGTGATCCTGACTTACCTTACATAATGGCTTTTAAGGCCAAATTTTGGGCAACTATAAATTGAATTTTGAACTCTAAATTGAGTATCCAACTATTATTGAGAAAAGTTATCTTGGGAGTTTTAAAGTTCCATTGTAGACTTTGAAGCTTTTTGGAGGCTCAAACTTGAAGATATGTAAGTGGGTTTTTGAATTTAACCTTCAGAAGTAAAGGTTTGGAGACTATTACCCAGCTGATGGATACTTTAGTTGGTAATTGTTTTAATCTTTTTATAATATTTAGCTAAAACCCCAATTCTTGGGGTGTGATTATTTGATTATGGGTTGAATTAGCTTATGAGTACTGATTATTACTAATTTAAATGCTATATTGAAGTGGATTTAATCATTAGTTGTGTTCTAATCTATGAATTATAGTTGCAAATGCAGTTCTAACTTTGAGTTCTTAACTTGCTTGAGAAATGGGTTTTTGAACCAAAACTTTTGATTAATGGTTTATAGATATTGGGTTGATGTGGGTTTAGCTCGAAATAGTGAATCCTAAACCAAATCATACCTATCTTGCTCGAGAGAGAAGGTGTATTAAGGTTGTGGGCTGTTTTTATTTGTTCAGCTTGTTGATATTCAAGAGAAATCACTTGAATCGAAGTAGTTGTTCGAGAGAAAGCCATTTCAATCATAGCCCAGCTTACCCACTGATATTTAGCTATTTATTCGTAGATTCAATTACCCAATTAGCAAAATCTGCCTATAATCGATCACATCCTGAAAATTCCTCTCTATATTGTTATTTCATTGTTGGTTGATTGCGTTGTAGCTGATAATTGCAAACCAAACCCCCCCCCCCCAATCTGACATTCGTTGTTACCCTTTTGACTTGTTTATTTGTTATTTTCGACAATTTCTATTCCTATAACTATTTAGACCACATTTGTACTTCATAACTAAACTTGAACACGTACTGCTACCTGTGGGTTCGACCCCAACTCTTTGTTGGGTTTTATATTACTTAAGGATAGTTTGCACCTAGAATCGAATAAGGTGTATTTGAAACATTAATCAAAATGGCACTGTTGTCGGGGAGTGGTGTTGTTTGAAATTCTTTTATTGAAGTTGAATTGTGGTCTTTTTTATTGTAGTCTAATCGTCTTACTTTAGTTTTTGTTTTGCATTGCTTGTGTTGAACAGAGGAAGAGGTGAGCATAAACGGGAGTAATGGTAGCCAAGTGGGCTACCAAGATGATATTGGGAACCTCAATTATGTAAATGATCCAATTCCATTAGGTGGTGTGGATGCAATATGTCTACCTCTAATTGGAGGGAATGTAGTCTTCCATGTTATAAGCACAATGCTACAACTCCTCCAAATGAAGGGATTATATGGAGGATTGGCTCACGAAGACCCACATGAGCATATTCGAAACTTCATGGACGTTTGTGGTCCGTTCTCATTCAAGAACGTATCATAAGAATCAGTCTGTCTCATGTTGTTCCCATTCTCTTTAATGGGTGAGGCTAGAAAATGGTTGGCTGAGTTGCCAAGGGACTCCATCACCTCTTGGGATGAGCTTACTACAACATTCCATGTGAGATTCTTTCCCCCCATCAAAGATGATGACCCTTAGGGATAATATCCAAGGTTTTAAATGCTTGGAAGGTAAGCCTATCCATGAGACGTGGCTGAGGTTTAAGAAGTTGGTACTTCAATGTCCAACCCACGGGCTGCCGAATCATATATTGCAACAGTACTTCTATAGGAGCCTTGATTCAGTGAACAAAGGATTTGCTGATCAACTTGTTCCCGGCGGTATAATGCAACAACCCTATGAAGTGGCGTCTTAGCTCCTTGATGGCATTACCAAAATCAATAGGGCATGGTACACTCGTGAAGACCAAGTCTCTCCTCTCACTTTTAGAATGACAAAATAGTAGATCGAAAAGGATTAAGAGAGAGACCAAAACATGGCCAAAATAATGACCAAACTAGATCTATTGGCAAAATATGTGATGGGCAGTGGTATGAAGAGTGTTAATGATGTGGGTGTTGGTGGAGTTCCCCGAAGAAGCTCAGTTTGAAACGTTGTACAATGAGGAAGTGAACTTCCTAGCTAATCAAGGTGGAGGTTATCATTCAAACTATCCAAGGCTGGGTGGAAATCCGGGTTGGAATAGAGATGAGGGATGGAGAGACCGTCACAGAGAATGGTGTGATCGTAACGCCACTTGTAAAGAAAGAGAGGGTGAAAAGGACTGGTACGTCCCACCTTATGAGCGCCAAAAGCTCAAGGAGTCTGAAAATGTCTGTACGAAAGACATGCTCTCACGTATTCTTAACAAAGTTGAAGGATCAGACAAAGTGTTGAAAGAGATGAAGGAGGATGTCTCTACACTTAATCAGACGGTCACCTCCCATTCCATGTCAATCAAGTAGTTGGAGACCCAAATGGGTCAAATTTCTTCTCATTTGAATCCAAGGCCAAAAGGGGGCCTACCAAGTGATACCTTGGCAAACCCCAAAAATAAAGCTTAAATTGGTATTTTTGTCATGCCACAACGTTAACTAAGGCACTTCTTGGGAGGCAACCCAAGTTTTTAATGTTTTAGTTTTTGATTTTGAATAACGGCTGTTGATTGTGCATATAGAAAAGTGAAAAATGTTGGAAAATGGGTAGTTTGGCAAGCCAAAGTCTAGTCGGTGACACGCCGAACAGGTCGGTGAGCCCCGACTTGGACTGCCGTTGGAACCACCAAGCTTGAAGGGGAACTCTGTAAAACTCTACAGGCTACATGCTCAATCGGCGACACGCCGAATAGGTTGGCGAGCCCGATTTTATCTGCCGTTTGAACCCCTAAATTTCTGGGAGTCCTATAAAACTCGGAGAGGTAAAATACCACTCGGCGATGCCCTAAGTGGTTCGGCGAGCACGACTTAGTTTGTCAAAAGTGCCGCGAACTGAAAGGTTTTAAAGGCCAAATGGTTTAAAATTTCAAAATCCTTTATTTTCTCTCATTTTTAATTCTCGTACCCTCTCACCCAACTCTAGATCTTGCTTAATTTTTTGTTTTTACCAGCTCATTTTGTGAAATTGTAGCTCGGAATTGTGGAACTTTGCCGCCTAGCTATACAACTCTTGAATTCGGCATAAAGGTTGGTTTTCCGAACCCCATTCTTTAATTTTGTGGTTGAAATCAAATGCAAAAGGTAAATTTATTGTTGTTTTGTGTTGGGTAGTTGTTATAATCTTGTTTAATTGTTGGATTGCCTGTAATGAATTAAAATGTGCGCCTAAGTGCTTTAAATTGATCGATTCCCGTGTTCTTGCTTTTAAAATCGAGTCTAAACTATTAGGTTGCGGTGTTAATGTATTGGGTCTAGTGGGGTGAAGTCTAAGTAACCCCAAATTGTGCTAAATGTCGTAATTTACCCAATGATGGAGCGTTTGACGTCATTCTTAAGGGCAAATGTCATTAAAATGGCCAATTTTGGCCAAATCGGGAGAATTCTGAGTACCCCGAGGGCATGTGTAGTATGGGTCTAACCTTAATTTGAGGGTGTATGTGTTTAATTTTGAATTCGGGGGCTGCGGGCTTGATTTTAAGAAATGGGGTTGAAAATTGGCACGTTGGGTCGTTTGGCGAGCTAAGTCGAGCTCACCGAGTGGTTCGACGGTTCGCCAAAGTTCCCCTCAGATCGTCCTTAATTTCCTAAATTGGTTGAGTTTGTTTTATAAATTTCGGCGAGATGCCTGAGCTCGTTGAGTTCACTCGACGACTCGTTGAATGTCTTCTAGATTGCCCTTCTGCTCCCCTAATCCCTAAAATACACTATAACTTTCAGCGAGCTACTTCTAGCTCGTCGATTGGTGTCGGTGATTCGCCGAATGAACTTGAATATCATCGAACTGCCCTGAATTTTTAAAAATTGTGTGCTGGTACTTTTGGTGAGCTCGATCTAGCTCGCCAAAGCACCTCGGTGACTCGCCAAACAGTTCGGCGAGTCTTTCTGCAACTTAGTTTCTTCATTTTTCTTGAACTTCGTCTAATGTTTTTCTATATGGTTTGTAGGAATGGCTAGAACAAATTTGAATGATAGTGGCATGCCGCCCCGAAAGCGGGCACGTGGAGTTATCATCAATGAGGAAGAAACTGCTTCTAAGGCTAAGAGCAAGAAATCACCTCCGAAAGGAGGTAAGGGAAAAGGCAAAGCACCCGTGGCCGAGACACCAGAGTACAACTCTGGCAGTGAAGAAAAGTCCTACAATTCTCAAGCTTCATTCTCTGAGCCTGAGGATGATCGGTTATTACATGCCCGGCGAGCAAAGTGTCGTTTCAAAGCTCGTCATGATCTGTCTAGGATTTTGGAGCTGACCCCTCTAGTTTCAGCTTCAGTGCCTCCTCCAACACAGACGGTGGTTTCGGCACCACCAGTACAGGGTCCTCCCCGATTACTCAACCGACTAAAGGCCGAGGGACCGAGGACTATTATTGAGGGGAAGAGACTGTCCACAGATGGTGTGGTGGACAGATATCCTGAGATATGGCGCACCCTCAAATCCCATAAATTTGAGATTTTCACTAAACTTTGGGGCCCCTACATTCCTAATTGGGTCCGGGAGTTCTACTCGGCCTACGGAGACTTGGTGCCACAAGGGAAGAGGAAGACCAGTGCCTTCAAACCAGTTGACTTTGTGATTGTCTAGGGTAAGAAGGTGAAATGTGATAGTAGAGACATAAATACCATTTTGGGATGTACTTACAACTTCATGCATGACTACCAGAGTATGATTTAGACAAAGACGTTAGATGCTATAAAAGGTTGGATGACTTATCTTCTTTCTAACAGTACCCGTAGGTGGATTGAGGTCGAAGTGCCAATAGAGAAGAATGATCTCAATGTGGCGGCGAGGTATTGGTTCGGGTTGATTAGCAGCACTATCATGCCTGTATTGGATCTAATATTGCTAGGAAGAGCGTAAATCTAGGTTTGATTATTGAGCAGGAGATGGCCATGAGGGACAAGCAGCGCCATACATCTCTTCCCTTTTCGGTGTTGATTACCGAGCTGTGCAGACGGACCCGTGTTCCCTGTGAAAAGAAGACATATGTGGAGGTGACACCCATCTTCTCTACTGACATCCGGCGTATTGAGGTTAAGTATTAGAAAGATGAGGCTGAGAGAAGGAGGGCAGCCCTAGCGGACACTTTCCTGGGATCTGATATTGACATGATACCTGTAGAGGCAATCATGCCTACTCCAGCCACTAGGCCTTTTGGAACCTCTAGCTCCACTCCTTCTGAGGTCTCGAGTACTTCTGCTGCTCCCGCGCCCCCTAGATCTGCTGCTGGTATTACTACCTCTAGGCCTCTGATCAAATAGGCCATGCTGCTAAAAATGGGGCACCTAGCCCATTCTGCTGATGTGTGTGCGTGCCTCTGGTTAGAGGCCGTGGTTCCCGAGATAATTGAGAGAGCTCTCACTGCTGCATTGACACCTCTCAAGGCTTTTATTGATGCCTTCACATCGAGGATAAAGGTGTGTGAGAGAGGCCAGAGAGCTACTCATGAGGTGACGACTTTAAAGGCTGCGATTGCTGAGTTGAGGAAAGATGTGGAGCAACTGAAGTCCAATGATATGTCTCTGATTTTTGGGATTGTGGAGAGATCCTTGATGACCTAAGCACAAATAATCCAGCTCATTCTGATGTGCCTCCGGCTACCACCGGAGATGAGGTTAGAACTGATGATGCAGCTGCAGAGTCCGAGGATAAGACTAATGAGGAGAAGCTCGGTGGTTAGGAGGAGACTGTTTTTGAGGGCCTGGCTGACTTGGAGGAGGCTATGGTAGATTCAGCTGTTCAGGCCTCCTCGCTGTCCCTTTCCTCTTCACGCAATAGCACGCTCCGAAGCAAGCGGGCTTCGCCGGTAGTAGCCTCCTGAATTTGTCGAATAGCTTCTTTCCGGCAAAGCTTACCAATCCTACACTCCTTTCTTCTATGTCTGGTGGAGCTATTCCCAGACAGCCTGAGAGCTGAGTGAGGACCTTATTTGACATGCTTTTAGGGATACGTCCATGGCAGGCTTAGGTTGATGAGACACCAGGCACTGATGCCCAACCTGAGAGTGTGACCCCGAGTACTGATGCCCAGATAGATGAAGTGGCTGAGATATAAACTTCACCCCAGGCTTAGCCTGGCAAGATGATTTTTCCCTTCCCACTCTGTTACTTTTTATACATTGTTTTTGTTTTAGTTGCATTTGAGGACAACTACTTATTTTGTTGGGTGGGGTGAGGTATTTCCATACATACCTCTTGTGATAATGATTTTGTTTTGGTGATATGTTTTGTGAATATTGGGCTTATTTGGTGTATTTATATATCTTGGTCTTAATATTGCAGATGTTTTAACTTGTGGCCCATTGTTTTGAATGAAAATGGTTTATTATTGGTTGTTCTTGTGCAAATTTGAGTGTCGGTTGTGGTCAATGCCGATGATTTAGATAGTGCTCCTAATTGAACAAAATGAATGTGCAGCTACAATGAGGCAAATGAAGTTACATAGGCAATATGTGAACTTTTATCATCTCGTTGTGACTAGCTGGTTGTCGAATGAGTCTCTTGTGATGAACATTGCACGCTAGCTAGAAAGTGTGGAGTATTGTTTGATATTGGTACCAATGCCTTGTGTGATGAGATTATTTTGAACATTGTGTGTGATGACACCTAGAATTTGCCCCGTTGGTCCGGTTGATTAAGTGATGCAACCACTTGAAATGATCTTAGGCAAGAATTTTGAAGAGTGAACCAACTTGACAATATACCTCTTTTGTGGCCAACCTTGGGAGATGTGTGAACCTTGCTTGGCACCGTTTGAGCCTTACCCCTTTTCTTGAAGAAACTTGAAAAATTGTGACCTCTCTTTATCCATTCACCCATAACTTTCGTGAAGTATGGTTTGTTTGAATATCCAACTTAGGTAAAAAGCCTAAGTTGGGGGTGTGAGAATTGTGAGAAATCCCTCTTTTGTGTGTTTGCTTGGACAAAAGAAGGAACCCCTCCATGTAAAAAAGAAAGAAAAGAAAGAAGGGAATGAAAACTAAGAAACAAAAGAAAAGGACCGAAAAGTTGTGAAATAAAGTAGTGAAAATTGCAAAAGAAATGAGGTATCCGATGGTTCATATGAAGTTGAATAATGGGGTGGAATTAAAGAAAAAGAGGAAAGTGATGTTAAGCCTAAATAACCATACCTTAACACTCAGCCCCATTACAAACCTTGAAAAGACCTTTGTGATCGTGAGTGAGCTGAAACGAATGTTGATTGGAAAATAAGGGCAAACTTATGGGTAAAGTCATGCATGTGTTCATCTTTGTGAGTGTGAGAGTTGTATGTGATTCCGGGACTTTAAATTGTTGAGAAATTTTGTGTGAAGATAGAATCATCTTTGTTGTGACGGCTTGAACTTGCATTTGAAGCAAATATTGTAAACTTGAGCATCTTTGATAATGGTGAATCACAATTTGAATTTTTGAGTGTACAATTGATCATTGTATGAGTAATTTGAACCTTGTTTTGTGCATTTATGTTGAGTCTTATGCAACACTATTTGAGATATCCTTATTGAACTGTTGATCCTGAGTTTTACTTGAGGACAACCAAAAGTTTAAGTTGGGGGTGCTGATGAGTCCGAGATGAGTCCGAGATTTGGACTCATTTAGGGCTTTGTTTTGATAGTTTTAGTGTCCTTAAATGCCTAATTTATGGTACAAACTGATGTTAAAGCCTTGATTTTAGGTATGTGGACTAAGGAGCAAAGCAATGACACTAACAGGCAAAAAGGAACAAAGCAAGCTGAAGACATGGAGAAGAGCAGTCCTGGTGATCGCCAAGACCTCTCGGCGACCCGCCAAGTGTCTCTTCAGATCGCTTAAAGTTCCACTGTGCCAACCCTGAGGGAAGAAACCAAGTCGGTGCTAGAAATGGGGAGTCGGCAAATCACCGATTGTTCCGCGATGACAAATTGGATCGCCAAAAGTTACAGGACTTGAGGATGTTGAGAACCAATGCAAAATGGCGATGGAAGAGAGCAAAGGGCGGATTGTCGAACCACTTGGCGATCCTAACTTACCTCGCCTAATGGATTTTGAGGACAAATTTTGGGCAACTATAGATTGAATTTTGAACTGTAAATTGAGTATCCAACTATCATTGAGAAAAGTTTTCTTGGGAGTTTTAGAGTTCTTTTGTAAACTTTGAAGCTTTGTGGAGGCTCAAACTTGAAGATTTGCAAGTGGGTTGTTGAATTTAACCTTTGGAAAACATTATAAAGGTTTGGAGACTATTACCCAGCTGATGGATAATTTAGTTGGTAATCGTTTTTATCTTTTTATAATATTTAGCTAAAATCTCAATTCTTGGGGTGTGATTATTTGATTGTGGGTTGAATTAACTTATGGGTATTGATTATTACTAATTTAAATGCTATATTGAATTGGGTTTAATCATTTGTTGTGTTTTAATCAATGAATTGTAGTTGCAAATGCAGTTCTATCTTTGAGTTCTTAACTTGCTTGAGAAAGGGGTTTTTGAACTAAAGCTTTTGATTAATGATTTGTAGGTATTGAGTTGATGTGGTTTCAGCTCGAAAGAGTGAATCCTAAACCAAATCCTACTCATCTTGCTTGACAGATAAGGTGTATTAAGGTTGTGGGTTGTTCTTATTTGTTAAGCTTGTTGATGTTCGAGAGAAATCACTTGAATCGAAGTAGTTGTTCGAGAGAAAGCTATTTCAATCATAGCCCAGCTTACCCACTGATATTTAGCTATTTATTAGTAGATTCAATGATCCAATTAGCGAAATTTGCCTATAATTGATCACATCCCGAGAATTCCTCTCTAAATTGTTATTTCATTGTTTGTTGATTGTGTTGTAGCTGATAATTGCAAACCGAACCCCCCCACCATATGACATTCATTGTCACCTCCTTTGACTTGTTTATTTGTTATTTTCGATAATTTCTATTCCTATAACTATTTAGACCACATTTGTACTTCATAACTAAATTTGAACACGTACCACTCCCTGTGGGTTCGATCCCAACTCTTCATTGGGTTTTATACTTCTTATTGATCGTTTGCAACTAGAATCGAGTGAGGTGTATTTGAAACATTAATCAACCTAACTCTTTATGTGCTAAAAGATATGGTCATTTGAAGTAAATCCATAATTAAAAATTGATGGATGACTTGCACGGACCTCTATTTAGCTCTTTCGAAGTCTGAAGTGTTACAATATCTCTCCTTTGGGAACATTTGTCCTCGAATGAGATCCTACCAAGAAGAACAGGGGTGGGAAGCATCTAACAACCCAACTCAAGCACACAATATGCAATTTCCATAAACTCAACATATCAACTTAAATAGTACTTTACAAGAGTTAGTACCTTGGTCTAGAATTGTTTTGGAAGGAAAAAGATGAGGGTATATCTTCTTCATATCCTCCTCAGCCTCCCAAGTAGCTTCCTCAACAAATTGATTCCTCCATAAGACCTTGACTGATGCAACTTCCTTTATTCTCAACTTGCGAACCTGACGATTAAGAATCTGAACTGGCATCTCCTCAAAAGATAGACTGCTTGATACCAATATTTTCAGTAGGTACAATAAGTGAAGGATCGCCAAAACACTTCTTAAGCATGGATATGTGGAACATCTGATGAACTACTGCTAATTCTGAAGGTAGCTCCAACTCATAAGCTACATTACCAACCCTCTTGGATATCCTATAAGGACTAATGTACCGGGGACTGAGTTTCCCCTTTTTAACAAATCTCATAACACCGTTCATAGGTGAAACCTTCAAGTAGACCCATTGATCCTCCTCAAATTCTAAGCTCTTTCTAACATCTTCATAAGATTTCTGACGACTTGCCCTTTTTTCAGCCTCTCCTAAATGATCTTCACTTTCTCCATGGTTTGATGAACCAAGTCTAGCCCTATCAACTCAACTTCACCAACCTCAAACCAAACAATAGGAGATCTACATCTTCGCCCATAAAGAGCCTCATAAGGAGCCATTTGGATACTAGAGTGATAACTATTATTGTACGCTAACTCTATAAGAGGCAGGTGGTCATCCCAATTACCTTTGAAATCCATGACACATGTCCTCAACATATCCTCTAGGGTCTGAATTGTGTGTTCTGCTTGGCTATCAGTCTAAGGATGAAAAATAGTACTTAGGTTCACCTTCAAACCCAAACCTTTCTGGAAAGACTTCCAAAACCGAGTTGTGAATTGTGCACCCCTAGCTGAAATGATAGACACATGAACTCCATGAAGGTGAACTATCTCTTATATGTACAATATGGCATAATCTTTGGTTGAGTTTGTAGTCTTTACCTACAAGAAATGGGCCGATTTAGTCATTCGATCTACAATCACCCATATCAAATTATACTGCCTTTGAGATCACGACAAGATAGTAATGAAGTCCATATTAATCATCTCCCACTTTTATTCTGGAAGAGCTATGTTCTGAGCCACACCATCGTGCCTTCAATGTTCTACCTTGACTTATTGGCAATTTGGGCACTTAGCAATGAACTCTGCGATGCACTTCTTTATACTAATCCACTAATAGATTTCTATTAGATCATGGTACATCTTAGTGGAACTGGGATGGATTTAATATTTGGAACTATGAGCTTCTACCACGATCCTCTCTTGGAGCTCATCCACCTTTGGTACACACAATCTACCTTGATACCTCAAAAACCCATCTCCTCCTTGTTCAAAATCAATTACCTTTTGCTTATGAACATTCTCCTTTAGTTTAAGTAAAAGAGGGTCTTTATCTTATTTTTTCTTCACACTAGTGATGATTTAGCCCTATTCATCACCACAACTCCACCTTTACTAGAATCTAACAGACGGACTCCAAACAGGCAAGTCTGTGAACTTCCTTAGCTAACTCTTTTTTTCCTTCCTCAACATGAGTAGTACTCCTCATGGATAACCTTCTCAAAGCATCAGCAACAACATTAGCCTTACTTGGGTGATATATGATGCTCATGTTATAGTCCTTGAGCAACTCTAACCACCTCATTTGCCTGAGATTAAGCTCCTTCTGACTGAAAACGTACTGGAGACTCTTGTGGTCGGTGAACACATCCACATGAACAACATATAGATATTGATATCATATTTTAAAGCAAACACTACCGCTGCCAACTCGAGATCATGAGTTGGGTAATTCTTTTAGTGAATCTTAAGCTGTTTGGAGGCATAGGATATAACCTTACTATTCTGCATCAATACACAACCAAGTCCAACTATGGAGCATCACAATAAAAAACTAAGCCTTTTGTACCCTCTAGTAGGGTCAACACTGGGTTGTAATCAACCGAGTTTTCAATACCTAAAAGCTTTTCTCACAAGCTTCAGACCATTGAAACTTAAGCCATTTTCTGAGTCAACTTAGTCAACGGGGATGAAATAGATGAAAACCCCTCGATGAACTTTCTCTAGTAACCAGACAACCCCAAGAAACTCCTTATGTCAGTTGGAGATGTGGATCTGGGCCAGTTTTGCACTGCTTTAATCTTCTGAGTGTCAACTCAAATCCCTTCGTCAAATACAATGTGTCCTAAGAATGCCACAAATTTAAGACAAAATTCACACTTAGAAATTTAGCATAGAATTCTCGATCTTTGAGAGTCTGGAGGACTATTCTGAGATGACTAGCATGATCCTCCTGATTCCTTAAATAAATCAATATGTCATCAATAAATATGATAACAAACATGTCAAGATATGTCTTAAACACTTTTTTCATAAGATCCATGAACGTTGCAAAAGCATTTGTCAAGCCAAACGACATCACGAGGAACTCATAATGACCATAACGGGTCCTGAATGCTGTTTTTGTGACTAGCATGATCCTATTCAATCCTCGAATAAATCACTATGTCATCAATAAATATGATAACAATCATGTCAAGATATGTCTTAAACACTCTGTTCATAAGATTTATGAACGTTGTAGGAGCATTGGTCAAGCCAATAGACATCACGAGGAACTCATATTGGCCATAACGGGTCCTGGATGCTGTTTTTGGGATGTCACTTTCTCTTAGTCTCAACTGATGATAGTCAGATCCGAGGTCCATCTTAGTGAAGCAAGTGGCACCTTGAAGTTGGTAAAAAAGATCATCAATTCTCGAAATGAGATACTTATTCTTTATGGTGACCTTATTTAACTGGCGGTAATCGATACACATCCTAAGAGAACCATCCTTCTTCCTCAAGAACAAGACTAGAGCGCCCCAAGGTGAGACATTAGGTAGGATGAAACCATTATCAAGAAGATCTCTCAAAAGCTCTTTTAACTCTTTTAACTCAGCTAGAGCTATTATGTATGGCGGAATATAGATTAGTTGAGTATCAGGAATAATGACTATTCCGAAGTCTATTTCTCTCTCAGGAGGGACTTCGGGAAGATCATCTGGAAAGACCTCTGGAAACTCACTCATAACTGGAACTGATTGAATAAGCGGTGTCTCAACACTAGAGTCATTAACTCGGACTAAGTGATAGATGCACCCCTTAGAGACTAACTTTATGTCCTTAAGGTATGAAATGAAACAACCTTTAGGAACTGTTGAACTACTCCTCCACTCTAAAATGGGCTCATTAGGAAACTAAAACTTGACTACTCGAGTTCTACAATCAATTGAGGCATAAAAAGCATGAAGCCAGTCCATACCTAGAATAACATCAATGTCCACCATATCTAGCTCAACTAAGTCAGCCATGGTGTTCTTGTACTTGACAGAAAAGGTACAATCAAGATAAACTCTTTCTGCCAGAATACACTTACCAATAGGTGTAGAAACTCGGAAAGGCTCAAGAAGTTGGTCGAAGGAAATATCAAACCTTATGGCTACATAATGAGTCACAAAAGACAGACTCACAGCTAGATCAATTAAGGCATAAACATCAAAAGTAAAAACTTTAAGCATACTAGTGACTACATCTGGTGAGTTCTCTTGTTCCTGACGACTAGTTATAGCATACAGCTGGCTTGCTCCTCCACCTGTCCCTGAAGTAGCTCCTCTCCGAGTAGCTTTGTTTGTCGGAGCCACTAAAGAGGATTGGGCTCTGCTCCCCCCATTACCTTGCTTGTTCTTAGGGAACACTCTCATAAAGTGACTCGTTTGACCACACTTAAAACATCCATTTGAGCCATCGCGACATGCTCCTGGGTAGTTCCTACTACACTTAGCACATGTGGGGGACCAATTAGCCGCTTGTGCCACAATACCCTAAGACTGAGTAGGTGTAACTCTGAAATTCTGGGAGTTCTGGTTCTTGAACTCATTCCTATTTTTTGGTGCAGGCATACTAGGTGATGATGGGGTAGGTCTAGGTGACCTTTACTGAAAAGAGGATCGATTTACATTTATGGTCTTTTGCTGGCCGGACTCATGAATAGTTGTCTTAGCCCTCTTACTGTGGAACTCCTCCTATCTTTCAGCTTATCTTCCTCAACTTGCTGCACATAGATCATGAGCCTAGCTATGTCCATGTCTCCTATTAACATAACCGTCTTACCTTCCTTACTTGACAAGCGAGATAACCTAAACACAAACTCATTCTACTCCTCATATCAGCCACAATCGCCGGAGCATAACAGGATAGTTGAGTGAACTTGAGGCTGTACTCTCACACACTCATAGATTCTTGTTTCAGATTTAGAAATTCTCTTAACTCTTCTTCCCTTAGCTCGCAGGGAAAGAAATGCCCCAAGAAAGCCTCTTCGAACACAACCCCTCAAAAGTGGAGCCCCTTCTGCCATGCTCTTCTTCCATTGTTCGTACCATATCCTAGCAACACCTTTGAGATGGTATGAAGCTAACTCCACACTCTACATTGGCAACACACATAACCTCAAACACTTTTTGAAGTTCTTCCACAAAGTTCTTCGGATCCTCATTGATGTTCGACCCTGTGAACTCTGGGGATTCATCCTCAAGAACTCACGAATGTTAGATGTATCAGTCACATCTTGATGACACACTCTTTATTGACCAACTTGATTTGCCACAACATGAGTCAACATTTGGATAGCATTCTGGAACTTAGCATTGGTGACATCTCCCTGAGGGGGTTGCACTTCTGGTGCATTGGGAACTTGACCTTGAGGATTAACATTCCTCCTAGTAGGACGTCCTCGAATGGATCTTCGTGGAGGCATGATCTGAAAAGACACGCGTAAGCACGAGTTAGAGGAAACTTTCAAAGAGTTGAGCTCTATCGCACGAAAAATAGTAAAACGAAAGTGAAACATTTCTTAAATGTCGTAACTTCCTAGTTATAGATGTGGCGCGCTTCACACTGATAAAAAAGACTCTATAGACACAACTTCATAGACATCGTAGGACTCTTGAACTATGTGCTCTGATACCAAGCAAAATAGGACTCCAAGTGCATAATTAAACTCAACATGTCTAAATAATGACTTAACTCAATGAATAACTGGAAATACTTAAACAAACATAAGATTGTCTAAAGGTCTCAAAACATCAACAAGGAAATAGTGAGAAACTCCTCAACCTCTAACTATATATGAAGCCATATACAAAAATAGATGTCGGGATAAGATCCCCGACAACTTAAAAAAATAGGAAATAACTGTGAATCCCTCAGGAAAGCAAGGAGGTTCACCAAAGCTAGCTGGAGTGCAAATGGTATCAACGAAGCGCCTGTTGATGACCTTGAACACCTATATCTGCATCATAAAAAGATGCAGGTCGAATGTCGTCAGTACATTGAATGTACGAACATTTAAGGGGGAAACTGAAAGCATAGATAACTGAAATGATAAGGCTGGAAGACACACTCACCTAAACTCAACTCCAATACAAAATCAATAATGATAGATGCAATATTTGAAACATTACAAAATATGAGATATAAACTCAATGATGTATAAAAATACAATAAGATACTTTTGCTATTATTTTGGGAGATTCTCTAACCGACAACCATCACTATGAGCTATGTGATAATACAATGTCTCTCCCACGCTGCCAGAACTGTCCTATACCTTGCCGAGGTATAGAACACCTCAACTAATGGATCCACTAAGCTATGCTTAAAATCAATAAGGAGTCATCTAAAAAGTACGATCCTTTACCCATCTTGGCTACATGGTTTATGAGAAATGTGTGTTGTCTGAACTCATCCCTATATTGGTGCTCAATACTACTCCCAATAATATATAAACTCATGCTCAAATGTATAACTCTTTCTAAATTTGACGTAATTACTCAAACAATCCTCTTAAACGAGGTAATACTCTGAAATATCTCTGAACTCATAAACTCATTTAGAAATCAATGTTTCTCGCTTTTTAAATGTAAAAGTGTTACATTTGGGAATAATTAGTTCCCTTATACTCTTTTTCAATCGTGAATACAAATCTTCTCATTCTCATATTTACTTTCTCAAGACTTAGTTCAAAACCATTGTTGATTACTAAAGAATCCTCAAAATGACTCAAAAAGACCTCTTGAACTTTCCTCTTAAATTTAGTTTAGTTTGGAATGTAAATTAAGACATGTGAATAGGACATGTAGGATCTCTCAAGAATTAATAGAGACTTTAGTAGCTAATACAAAGAAGAGAATGCAGTCATGATTCAAAGGAACACGTCCGGAAATGAAGCACAAAAAAAAAGGATCAGGCGACCCTAGTATACTGAGTGGCACATCGCCCCAGGGATTGAACTTCAGAAGTCAGGCCTTGGCGCACTGTGCCAGGGCCTGAACTACTGAAGTTCAGTCTTGGCGTTATGGGTGGCGCGCCGCCCTAGTCCTCTACCCTGAAAACCAACAAATTTTTCCTCTCAATTGAGGGTCCTAACTCGTTTAGAATTGAATGATTCCTCTTAAACTCTTCTTGATTCTCAAACCTAACACAAATTCATAGAATTTCTTATACAAACCTCCTCGAAAATGACTCTTACCAGCGATACAGAATTCAAAAAATTTCATGACCTCTATTATTCAAGAATTGAACAAAAATCAAGAAACTACTCAAGAACTCTTTGATTCAACATTTTCAGGGATAAACTCAGATGTATGGCGAGAGGACGAACAAAATTCCATTACTGTGAGAAGCCTTACATACCTGGAAAGAACGATGTTCTTGGAAAAATCCACAAGTCTTGAAGAACGCTTGAATTTAGCCCTTTTACTCCTCTTGAAACCGCGCTCTAAATCCCCATGTGTTTAGGAACGTGAAAAAGTGGTCTAAATCATATTAGACCCTTATTTGGGGTGAAAAAACGTTTTAGGCCTAGTGGGAAAGGAAAAGGCCAAAATACCCTTTTCTAAAACGAATGAAATGTCTTAAATTGTTAGGTTTCACTCAAACAAGCATAACTTTTTACTCCAAGCTCAAAATTTAGCAAACTTGGCGGGGTTGCAAAGAGGACTCAAAGACCTTCGATTTGATAGGTGATGGGCTGCCTAACTTATTATGTTCTAAGAGATATAGTTGTTTGAAGTTGACCCAAAACTAAAAATTGATTGGTGACTTGCACGAACCTCTATTTAGCTCTTTCGAAGTCCGAGGTGTTACATGGGTTAGTGTTGTGTCTCTAGATGAGGTAAGGATTTCTAGCTTGACTTTGGTGTCATGTCTTGGGAAACAAGTTACATTGGTGTTGGATCTCAATCTCGAGCATGGGTCTCGGGTCTTGAGTCTCATGTTGATGTTGTGGTTAGATCTTGGGTTGGGGTTATGATCGTGTCCCAAATTGAGGTCGTGTAATGAGTCAATGGCATGCCATGGCTCGGGTCTCGCGTTGGGTCAGCACACGTTTTCGAGTCTAGGGTTGTAGTATTTTTCTAAAGTATTTCTAAATGTATTTGGGACAATATCTTTTTCTTACTAACTGAGTATTATAAAATAAGTAAAAAAACTTATTTTCAATAAAATATTTTCTAGAAAAATGTATGTCATATATTTCGGTGATTATTTGTAATTATTGAGGCAACAAAGGAAAAGATTAATCTGGTTTAGAAAGAATGGTCATAGCTAGGAAAAACCGAGTGACAAATTAGCCTACAAATATGACTCGCCTAATCTTTTCAATTTTGATTAGGATATTGACTCACCTATTTATTGACTCAATTCATTTCGACCAAATTCTGTCTATATCTAAAAGTTGGGCTGATATGTAGTTCAAATTTACCCATGAGAAACCTATTGAAATATTTTTACTTTTTCTTTTTGAAATGTTATATATATCCATGATAAAAAACAAAATTTAGGCACTTAAAAAATTACTACTCCCTCCGTCTCATTTATGTGGTACCCTTTCCTTTGTAGTCCGTCTACAAAAAAATGTCACATTACTATAATTAGAAATAATTTTAACATTAAAACAACTTTTACCTTTAATGAAATGATTTTCAACCACACACATTTCTAAGGATCGTTTGAAACCACAAGTTTCAAAAGTCTTCATTTTTTTCTTAAACACCGTGCCAAGTCAAACGGTGCTACATAAAATGAGATGGAGGGAGTATAATAGAACAAACAAAGAAATTAAAAGTTAGTAACAATTGAACGAAATAGATTATGACCCACACATTGGCCTATTTTTATTCCATCTTATTCATCCCAAGTAACTTTTAGACGGATCCATTTATCAACTCAATCCATTTTGATTCGTCTAAACCCACATATTTGACACCCTAGCCACAACCTAAATTTGAGATGATGCCATGGTCCTAGCTCCTAAGGAATGATGGTCCAATATCTCGATACAAGAACCAATTCCCTTATTCTCTATACATTCGCCATCTTCATCTTGTGGTCCATGACTACAAATGCTTAGCTATATTGTCAACATATGTCTTTAGTTGAGAACATATATAGAACTGTTTTTTTTCTTACTGTTTTGTTTAATTTTGTTAGGAGTTCTTTTCAGACATTTACAGGAAGTATCTTTTTGTGATGAAAATGCTACTTCTGGAAAGTATTGGGCCTTTTATTTTTTTTATATAGTTTTAATTTTTTATATACCGACAGTGCAAAATGCATTTTACACTAATGGTATTATGTTGTTGCTAAAAATAAAATTAGGGGATTATATAGAGAGTGTTATGAAGCAATTAGTGTGGTTATTCATGGCTCTAGAATTCTCAGTATTATATATTATATTTTTTTTTGGTTAAATTCTATTATATATAATGCCTATAACTCCTATTATTACCTAATTCGTGATCTCAAATCTATCAATATAATCTTATGAATATTGATATTGAATATCACAATATTGTAGACCCTTCATATGTACACTTGAATGAAAAAATATTTGTACTCTCATATTTACATGTTTTATCTATATTATTTCTTGTTTTATATCACTCTAATCGTATAATATAATCAGTTTGTATGCATTATGGATTAATCATACATAAGGGCGGATATATTAGGCTATGGGGAACCTTGTTATAAGCTTTGTTATGCCTTCCGAAGACAAGACATAGTAATCTAGTCGAATAATTCGTCCTAGTCGACTTCAACTAACACAAGATATAGTAGCCTAGTCGACTTCGCTAACATAATAGCCCAGTCCTAGTGAGACTCTTACTCTATAACCGTTAACAGTTGTACATGTTGATTGTACCACATTGTTCAACCTGTTCCTTATCTTCAACAGTGCCCTCTACAAAGGTTAGTATACTAGATTTGGGCAACATAATAAACATGTTTTTTTTCTTTTTATTTTATGTTTTATTTACCAAAAACAACGTAGGCTTTTATTTTGTCTTTCGTTTTTCTTTATAATTTTTATTATTTGAAATTCATAAACTTTAAAGGTTGACGTATGTCGCTGCCGGAAGGTCAAGAAAGTTGGTGACCTAATGGAGCCGGCGACCCTGAATTCATCTCTCTGATAATACAATTATTATATACTCGTGAATATACACAACTATAGTAACAACTTACAAACAATAATAGCTATCAACAAACACTACAACAAAAACAACTTTTAGCGGCAATAAATATAGACATTAATAAAGAGTGCTAAAGTCTTTACCGGCATTAGTTAAGTGTCATTAGAACCAATGTCACTAAAGGCTTTAGAGACATATACAAAGAGTGTTAATTGCCGCTAAAAATACATATTTAGCAGCAATTAAGCTATTGCTGTTAGTGATATTTTTTATATAGCGAAAGGATGTGTTATAGGGGAGGGACTGCTCTTCCCTTAGCCAAAAATCTCGGATTCGAGCTCTGAGTATAAAACAAATCCTTGGTAAATAGCACTATCCCTCAAATGAAGCTCTATCCGGTGCGAATTCGAATTAGTCACAGTCTAATATAGGCATCAAACACCGAATGAAAAAACAAAAACAAAAATCCAATAATAACTAGACAGATGATTGTTTTTTAGCACTATGACTAAAAATGTCAAAATCCCATAAATGAAGTTGCTCAGTGAGCTTTGGGTAGGGGGGGGGGGGGGGGG
>JAJOOR010023735.1:0-24043 GCA_036250505.1 Solanum acaule
TCCACACTAGGAAATGTAGCTTTGGCATCATCAAGTCTAGTATCACAAGCACGTCTAGCTGCACTCTCAAAATCAATTGGGCGAACTTTAGCAACAGCTACATTTGGATCAACAAAACCAACCTGTGCCCACAAGACATTATATTAGTTGCAAAACCATAGAATAGTAGGGAATTTATCCTTTCTCGGAACAGCAGCAAAAGGTACAATTGTAAGCCCATCAAAGTTTGATAAGCATCTAACTCAATGGTGACTCGTACCTCAACAGCTCTATCAAAGAAAAATGAGGCCACAAACATATTCTTCTGACCATCTCCACCTCCACCGTTCCACACTCCACCAAAGGTGCATTTCATGTGGGTGCATGTTGATTCATTAACTTTCAGAGCCTTCAGGGCTACCAACCTACAATTTGTCATGCTTGAACCCTCAGACATAGCCGATGCTGGGTAAACCTTTCCTCCATACTTGTAGGACCCTTGTAAAGAAAACATTGTCAAGACAAATTTACTTTTATTGGAATATATAGTTGATGAAATAATTCCAGTACCATATTTGAACCCTTTCCTCAAAATTTCATTAAATTCAAACTCAGTTCTATTTAAGTAGAAAAATCTCTTCCTTTCTTTGTCCATACGTATTTCAAACATTTCAGATCTGGAGGGGTAAAATTTCACGTGATCTGCACATGATGATATGAGTTCTGGCAAATTTTTGAACTGGATAGTCAAAAGGTTTGACAATAAAGATGAGTGACTTGCTTTATGAGTAACTAAACATTTAGACAACCTTGATTTTGGGGCAAACAGAAGTTGAAACTTCACAGAGAGGATTTCTTCTTACTATTTTAGTGGATTGTTAAGAGAAAGGTTTCTTCTCTTACTCATTGAGAGACAGAGAGAGATGGAGGGAGGTAAGTGATGCTTTGAAAAAGACCATCGCACCAAAAGAACCAACTATGGGATGGAAATAGCAGCATTGAGAAAATAGTAATTACCATGATGCCCTGTCAAGATGCAAGGACTACCAGATTCCTTAGTCACCTTCAGAAACTCAGCTCGAGCTGCAAGCAATCCATATCGCAAATAACTGCAAACAAGATGGGTAAATCACATTAAAGATGTGCAATAAAAGGGTGAGAAAACACAAGGAAAACCACATGTCCAGATATCAAGTGAAAATGCAAATTAGTCAGAACAGAAATTCAAGGTAAATTTAGCAAGTGTTAACTGGGTACCCTGACATTTTCTGAGATCATATACATCTTTACATATGATGAGAATTGAGACGGACCTGTGAACATAGAGGTAATATTTTGCCCCCTTGAGATACATCTCTTGCACATATGTATCCTCTCCAACTGATAGCTTTGGGGCCTTTTGAGCATCTGACTCTGAGATGGCATATGCCATTTGTACTGAGCCACCTCCAAGATCAACCACTCCAACAGTATCAGAATATTTCCTACCCAAATTGCCTAGCAAAAAATTAATGGTGACCTGCACAGACATTTGTAATACAAATTCAGCAAACTGTATCAATTGGTTGACCCGTGTATCCTACCGTCAGTTAAAAAACACAAGGTTAGATGGGTCATGTAATCCATGTGGTTGGATTAACGATCAAGAGAAGATAACACAAATGTGATCAATTTTACCTACATGTGCAAAGAACTTAAATAGAAAAACAGTTTCACTAGTAAAGCAATCTCCTCGTTATTTTATGAAGTAATAATGTTCATATTAACAGGGGTAAAAAGTGCCTGTATACCAAAACGTAGAGAAACTCACAGCAAATCATGGTTTTCTACAAAAGCCACCCAATCCTCTATACCTAGGCTGCTTCTAGGCAAACCGCCTGGCTGTATCTGCACCCCTGCCTCCTTAGGAACTTCATGAATGCAAAAAAGAAATAAGAGCAAAGAGACTATTTCTCAAATAAGCAAAATCTCTCTATGCCCTCAGAAGCTCTTATGCTCCTCTCTCTTATACAGTGCACATGAGTGCCAATCGAGCAACAATCTCAGTCTCTGCTTCTTTTCTTCCGTCTTCTAAGAGCCCAGCCCAACTAACCGTTGAGTCTTTCACAGTGCCAGGCACCACCCACTCAACTCCAAACCATCTCAGAATTTCCCCCCACAAAGAAGATGCTAACCGACAATGTAATCAGAGGTGGTTTACTTACGTCTTCTCCAGATTCTTTATATATAAAATACCAACTGACACAAGTGATCTCCCTTTTTCATAAATTCTCCGCCGTCAAGATTACTTCCTTCACAGCTAACCAAGTGAAGAAACAAACTTTTTGAGGTACCTGGGGGTCATATTGAACTGTGTGAAAAAGTGGTATTCCTCCCTAGAGAGGAATTTCTCATAAAGATTTCACTGAGAAAACACCACTTCCTCCTGTCCTCCATCATTTACAGTATCCATAAAAACTTATTGTTGGTGAAGTAATTGAGTCAGATTTTGAAATTCTCCAACCTCCCAGTCTTGAAGATTCCTCCCTAAACCTCAAATCCCAAATAACTTCTCCCCCTTGCATACTCCATAACCAATGGACTAACGTCTTCTTTTGACAAGAGATATTATACATTTTAGGAAATGTGATTCTCAAGATGTGTTCTCCAGGCCACCTATGACCCCAAAATAATGATCTAAACTTTATGATTTGGGGGTATGGATCCAAATACGAACGCAGGTACAAGGATTCGGCTCGAAATAATTCAAATATCTAAAAAAATAGAGTTATATGTCTAAACTATGAGTCATAATTTGGAAAACTAACAAGGTATTCTAAGGAGAAAATATTGATCAAGAGGAGAATCACAGAAGGAGATGTAAAGAAAAGGACTGACATAGAAATTTCTACATATGAGGTATTTCATTTTCTTCAATTTCACCTTAACTTTTAGTTTGATTACAAAAGTCACTGTATTTGTCCCAAACTTCACCGTCAATATTAGTCGAAGTACCCAAAATCAATTGACCAGATGCAGTACGGATCCCATACCCACACCCACACTCACATTGTGTCCACACAGGAGCGGCACTGAAAATGAAGATTCCGTGTAACTTAGATTGTCCAAAGGCATGCCAATGTAGACTGTTGACATTTTCCCCACCCTGCATCGCAAAATGTCAGCTAGAGTCGCACTTGTACAGTCTCTTTTATAGGGAATAGACTTTTTTCCTCCCGTTCACAGTCAAACCAGATGTTGCTTCATATACTAGTAGAATATCTTATTTGTTCTGCCCTAGCTTCACAAAAAATTATTGGGTCATCTACATTGAGTAAATGAAAGATTTACATGTCCTCTCCTAACCTATTACCCATCTTGAATCCTCTTAACCACCTGTTCTGGATTGTAATCTTCATCATACTTATTTTATGAGAAGTTGTAATCCTCACCATACTATTGTAGCCTTACTTGGCTAGAATGAACAAGAAAGGTGACAAAGCATCACCCTGCCTAGGTCTCCTTTCTAATGAAAAAAAAACAAAAAAGGCTCAAAAATGCCTTGACCTATTAGTAATGGTTTAGAAATGCCCTCCTTCCACCTATTGGTTTAAAAATGTCCTTAACGTTTTCTTTAGGTTAAGCAATGCCCTGACATGTAATTTAACTAAACAAATGGCCAATTTTCATTGGTCCACATAATTTTTTATCAAATAAAAAAAGCCCCACCCAACCCAACACCCAAACCCGCTTTCCAATAAATCTAACCCATCTTTCTTCATTCTTTCTTCCCCATCAGATTCCCCTTCCCCATCTGTCTCCCCTTTAAATGGCATCTGATGTTTGTTTACTAGGCAGCTAACTACCCTTTTCAGTCTTTCTGCCAATAATTTAGCCATGATCTTATACACCCACTTGTGAGACTTGTAGGTCTGAAGTCCCATAATTCAGATGCACCTACTTTCTTTGGGTTGAGAGCAACATCTGTATCATTGAAGCTTCTCTCGAACACTTCATGATAGTGGAAACATTGCAAAGTATTCATGATGTCTTCTCTTAGCATATCCCCAAAAAGACTGTAAAGCTCATTGAGAAGCCACCTGGACAGTAAAATAGGGCAATCTCCGATTTGCATATTCTACCTTTTGTTTCAAACACTATAGGATGGGAATACGGATAAACTTAAAGCTCTTCCCCTCATCCCTATCTTTAGGATGGGATAAGTTATCAAATGAACTTAAAAGTGCAACCCTTATCCCCACTCCATGGAAGTGATAGAATATCCTGAAATGAGTAGGATAATAATCTCATCTTTTAGATGGGATCAATTATTTTCCTGCAATCTGATCAAGTGTCACTAAACATGGCCTAAAGGCTTGGAGGAGACCAAATACTTCTGTGGAAATTATAGGGATACGATGTGAATGCAACAAGAAAGCATTCGGGATGATAAGAGTCCTTGTTCTCTGGTTTGACAACTCTAACTAGAGTTGCTATTCATATGAAGCTTCTTCAAAGGCAGCTTCAAGATGTTAATTGGTAATACTGAAAAATTGGCATGATGGCCATTTTCTACTTTTGGTTGTTCTCTCCTTCAACATGAGCTAGAATTCACTTCTTTCATTCTAGTTACCCTACATCTTGGCATAAAGAGACAACAACTTTGAATTAACTAATCGACATCACACGAAGGGTAAACTACCACAAAATGATGCTTGACAAGAGATCATAACCACTACTTCTCTCTAGTCTCTACAACAAAATAAAAACAACATACCCTGTGTAATCCCATAAGTGGGGTCTAGGGAGGGTAAGATGTATGTAGACCTTACCTCTACCTTTGTGAGGTAGAGAGGTTGTTTCTGGTAGACCCTCGGCTCCAAAAACAAGTTCAAGAATCTCAAATTTAAATTAAGCAAGCACCTATAACTTCAAATGATATGGTAGTTCCAAGTACAAAGAACAACAGAACAAGTTGAAATCCACATTACATACCCATTGATAAGCACCTTCCTGACTTCCGTCAAGAACAGTAACCCAACTCCCCTTTGACTTGAGGCTGCTTTTGCTCTTTAGAAAATCCCTCACCTTCAAATGAGATTTTAGCGATTCAGAAATTCAAAATAGAAAAGGAACATTTAAAATTCTATTATAAGACATGCCCAAGCGGAAAGAAAGCCAAGGAATCAATTTTACCGCTTGAAGAATCTTGTCAGATGTATTACCTCCCAACTGCCTCAAACCTGCAGTTGCCTAGATATACTCCACATCAGTATTCAGTATATTGAGCAGGCTAAAGAATATAATGTCAATCTAATTCTATAACTGTATCCACTCACCCCAACTCTGACTGGTGTGTTACTGCGCAAATCCATTGGAACTACATCCTCAGCTTTTTCCAGAAGTGACTGAAGAGATTTTGCAGCTGCTGCAGGGTCACTAGCAAATGCACTCAGACCTGGTTTTTTCTGTAGTGCCAAAGCCAACTATAGATGAACATTTGGTGCCAAGAGAAAGCCTTTACACAAAATAGGCACCCAATTGCAACAAACTTACAGGGTACATTCAGTATGGAGAAATTTTTTCTATGAGAAATGTTAATTGAGGAAATGCTTTACCATGGGAAATGCTAATTAACAATGTCGGATGTCAGTAAGAATAGGTGGCCTATGGTAATGTTCAATGAAGAATAAGATTATAAGTATAATGTCTTGATGATACTGCTGAGTTGTAAAGGTTAACAATAACAATTAAAGTGGCAAAGTTAAGTGACGAGTTATTTTTTCCTTGGGATTTCATCAACGAAAGTATTTTCTGCAATACAATTTTGATACACCAAATACGGGCTCCATTTGAGCAGCATTTTGAAGAACAAAATAAACTAAAAATCCAAAAATTACCTGCAGGAAGAGCTCGAGGTCATCGCCAATGGGAACAAGATCCAAATGCTGATCAAAACAGAAAACATGAACCCTACTACCAGAACTACCGGCATCAAATATAACTGCATAATTTCTAGATCCAAACTTGGGTGAAAACTTCCTATTAACTGATCCCATTGAATCAGAGTAATTCGTGGGCATTACAAAAAGAACAAAACAAATAAGCAACATAGGAACTGAAATCACTAAAATCACTCCACGATATCTATGGATCTTATCAGAAAACGAGTCCCCATGTTGTTGCCTGTTACGTTTCAACATTTTCTCATGCTCCATTTGAAGTGGGTCTTCCTGTTGCATATGCTCTAATAGTTCTGCTGCTGATGGTGATCGGTATCGGATCTGACCGTTACCCGGCGGTTTCTTGGACTGGGTTTCTTGTATTGACTCCAGTTCGTTCTTCTTTCTTGTGTACTAGAAAACTAGAAAACTAGAAGCAAAATTTGAAAAACTTGTACAGCAGGAACGGCTGTAAGCAAAATGCCGCTCCTGTAGAGATTATTGCTTCGAGAATATTGGGTTTTATGTACACTATAGGAATCTTGTATTGATGGGAAAGGGGCTGATCCGAGGGTGAAGGATAAGCAAAGTGGTAAAGTTCAGTGGGGAGGAAGAACCGAAGAAGGACTCTCGGGTTTACGTCTGTGGAAATGGAGAACTTAACTGTTGGACCGGGCATGAGCAATTTGCCACTCAAGTGAGTGACACATGTGGAGAAAAACTAAGAGACGAAAGGTAGAAAAACACACTTAAATTTATTTATTTTTAGTTTTGTATCTCTCTAAATTATTGAAATTGTAAATTTTATAGTATTTAAATAGTCACTTGTTAGGTTGACAACACACTTCTCTCTTTCTTTTATTACACTTTATCGTAGATTCATAGTGTGTAATACACTTTTTTTTTTATTTAAAAGAAACGGTCGCATCACACTCCATATGGACAAAATATTTTGACAAAAAATAAATAAATTATTAGTATTAGTTAAAGTTAAAGATTAAAATCATTCTCCTTGTGTGTAATTCTTTTTCAATCGTAGTTTATGTAATTCTTTTTCAATCGACTTAACCTTTGTGATCAATAGTGGAAGAGTATTCTTTATTGTAATATCGTAATTGTTCTTGACTGTAGTGACATATATGTTTATAATATTTGTATCAATTGTTTATAAAAAGATTAAAATCGTTCTCCTTTCTTGATTAAAGGTTAAATAGGGGAAGTCAAATATCACACGGACTAAAATCATAATAAGGTCATAACACAGGGACAAAACAATTATTTTCCCTTTAAAAAAAAGAACTAAAAAAAAAAAACATCTTATTTTACCTCATTTTTCCTACTTAAAGATACCTCTTGAGGTTTTAAAAATTTTTGAATAAAAAATCAGGAAATTAAAACACATATCAAACAAAAAATTTAATAAAAAGCAAAATAAAAATAATAATTCTACACAATATTATTGTTTTGTTTCTACATACTCTTGAGTAGATGGAGGACTTAAATCATGTCTTTAATTATTGTTATTGTTTTCCTTACTTGACTTATAGTCAAGCAATAGTTTCTCTCATTGGAAATTTCTTAGAAGTTCTCCAGAAATTTTTTCCACATAATCATACCGATTTCACATCATCTTGCATAACACACACTGTGACGATGATTAGTGACCTCGAAATGAACTCAACATCTAGAGAAAATTAGGACATATGGAGTATTATTTTGTTAAGTCTTCTCCGTGCTCTAATAAGTCTTATGAAACACTACAAAATATGAGTAACAAGTCGTTAGTTAGAAGTGAGTAATACTCATCCATGGACCTCAAGTTGTGTATTGGTGATGCAAAAGTTGTATTGTTCTCTCACCATTTATCCCAAAGTTGAACAAAACAAATATTGTACATTAGTTGGTTACATTATTTAATTTAATCCATAGATTAGTGGTACATCATATGTGATCTTATTTTATCCCTAGAAAATAAAGGGATAACTAATTCAAGGTTTAACAATCCTTGGATAAGACCTAGTGGCAGACCCAGAATTTTCACGAAATGGGTTCAAGATATTAAAACTAAAATGTGGCAACAGGGATTCAAACCCGGGTTGACTGGGAAAATTGAACCCTCTTCACCACTCGGCCAAGGGTCACACTTGTGTTAGTGGGGTCAAAAGCTAATATATACATATAAAATTTTAAAAACTGATTAAATATACATATATATACGGTGTTATTTTTCAACAAAGTGGGTTCATATGAACCCACTTGACCCACTGTAGGTCCGCCCTTGATAATCTTTTGTAATTTGATTTCTTTTTTATTTATATTGGAATGGTTATAAATGTTCTTTTTTAATTCTCCAAATCTGTTTAGTGTAATCTGATGATTTCATTAAAAAACAAAATTCTCCATTTTCTTTTATGTAGTTCGTCGATTAACCACTTGATCTATTTTTTTTAATAAGCTTTAGGTATCGAACAATTTAAGTAGCTTTAAATCTATGTTAAGTTTAAGATATATTTGACCAACAAAAGATTAAAAATACATTGTGCCATCAAGGATTTCCTTAGTGGTACATCACACCTCAAAATTAATAACAATTATATATATATATATATATATATATATATATACAAAAATATATATATTGTCTGGCGGTTATCTACCTTGACCAATTACATGAAATAAACAATCTAATAATAACACAAGGGTATAATAGGAAATAATTTTTTTTTGTAGAGTTTTAAATCAAACACAGGATTAAGTGGGAATCAATGAACCAAACACTTAATAAAAATAATCTATGCATTACTAATCTCTACATTGTTAATCCCTGTATTACTAATCCATGCGTTAATAAGTTTTGCATTATAAATGTTTGTACGAAATTACCCCTAAATTTTTTCTTCCAAAGTTAGCGTAAATTATTACTTTAGTGACACAGTTCTTGATAGTTTTAAAAACACTATTTTACTTGGTTAAGTAATTTAAAACACTCCTCTTATGCCATGTCATCCACATATGCGTATATGTGAAATTTTTTGTTGATGTGGCACACGCACGCACGCATGCACACACACAATTAAGAAAAAAATATTTAAAAAATTAAATGCTAAAATTTAGTAATTATAAAAAAGAACTTTTTTAAGAAAAAACATCTTACACTATCCCATCCCTTACCCAAACCCCCAACCACATCACCCCCAACCCCTCCTAATATTTTTTTAAAGTTCTAAAAAAGATATTCTTATCTCACATCACCACCTATCCTGACTTCCCCCACTCCAACCTCCCGACCGAACACCTTAAAAAAATGAAAATTACTTTTAAAATAAAAATATTTTTTCTTATCTCATCCCACAACCTATCCCCGCCATCCATCCCACCCACCCCTAAAAAAATTAAAAGAATTTTTTGGAAGTGGTGAGTAGTGAGGTGTGGGGTTGGGGGGGTACTTGATAGGGTGGGATGGGGTAATAAAAATGTCACACCCTAAATTAGGGGAGGCGTTACTGGCACTCGATACCTTATGCAATCGAGTTAGCCACTGAAACATACCAACTAACTCAATTGTGGGCATAGAAGATTGGCAGCATAACATCTAAAATACTACGACTGGACCATTAAGGTCATAACCTTAATAACAACAAGTCATATAGACGAAGGTAGACAAGCTAAAAATAATAAAGTACTAGCTAGTCGACGAGGTTGCAACTGAAGATATACATATATACGTACATATATATATATATATATATACACATGCCAAGCCTATGGGGCTGGAGACTAAAAGCTGCAGAAAGAAACCTAGAATATTGTTCCACAATAGCCTCTAAGAGTGTCATAAGCACTAGTCGAGACAATGCCCCGATTATACCCAAACTGTACAAAAAAAGTAAACATCCTATTGTTGAGAGTGAAGAATTGTATAGAAATGGTCAGTTAGGATGTCAACTGGCAGAGGTAGTTATAACCAACTTTAGGATCAGTGAACTTGTTAATTAATGATGATTAAGAGTAGCTAATTGAGTTAGATATTTTTACTTCTTAAGTCGGCTAGATAAGTATAAATAGATAGAAGCATTGTATGGTACTAAGGTTTTTGATGAATGAATATTCTTCCATTCTACTGTAGATCTCATATTCTTTTCTTCCAGTCAAGCTTCATCCTCTTTTCATAATTAGTGTTTTAACATGGTATCAGAGCTAATAATGGCGATCATAGATTCATAGATTGTTGAATTCTTCTTGTTCTATAATTTCTTGGTGATTTTGTATACTCTTCATCAATGGCGATTGGGGGTGAATCATCGAATGATGCCACCGGATTAGGATCGAAAAATGCTCGAATTCCAAGGCCAATCTTTGATTCTTTTAATCCTTTGTTTTTATAGAGTTAGAATATTCTAGGTGTAAACTTAGCTCATTGCATTCACTGGGATGGAGAATTATATTCTCTGGAGTAAATCGATGCGAATTGCGTTGTTAGGAAGAACAAAATTGGTTTTGTGGATGACACATGCATGAAGGATATGTATGAATGTTAGATGGCCCATCAATGGGAGCATGTAAATGCAATTGTGCTTTTATGGATCATGAGCGTTGTATCGAAAGATCTGGTTAATGGCATCGTGTACTCATCAAATGCTCACAAAGTATGGGTAGATCTCAAAGAGCGATTTGATAAGGTGAATGCCACTAAGATCTATCATATTTCTAGAGGAATTGCAACACTCGTTCAAGGTTCTTCTACGATTTCAGTTTATTATTCAAGATTTAGCGAACTTTAGGAGGAATATAAGTCCTAGGTTCCTCCTCCTTTATGTTTCTGTGAGAAATCACGTGAATTCATCCAGATTTAGAGCAACAAAAGCTAATGTAATTTTTAGGGGGTCTAAATGAGAATTACAATCAGTCGATGAGCCAAATTTTGATGATGCCCTCTATACCTTCAGTGAATCAAGCCTACTCACTAATCATTCATGAAGAAAGTCAAAGATCTCATCTGAATATGGTTGCACAAACCTCACGCCCTAGTCTACATTATGAGGATGGCGAGTCTTTAGTTAGTGCAGTTGCTTCTATGATGAGACATAATCCCAATTTGAAGCAAAAGGGAACTATGTCTTCTCTCTATGAGGTTGGTGAATCTTCAGGATCAACTACTATGAATGATAATTTACATAGGAACAATAACAACATGAGCTGAAGAGAAATTCTCATCTTCAATGTGATTTTTGTCACTTGAAAGGCCACACTAGAGAGCAGTGTTACAAGTTGATTGGATATCCCACATATTTTAAGTTCGTCAGGAATAGAGAGAAAGACCAGAGTGGTTTTAGAAGAGGAAACTACAATAATTCTGGATACAACAAAGGTCAAAATAGCTACACCAAATTGTGTTTCCATCAACTGGTAAGATTAATTTCGTCTTTACAAAGGCCCAAGTTGAAGTATCTCAAAGACCCACTTCCAATTTCTCAAAAATGGAAAACTTCAATTCTTCAAAGCTAACTGAAATATTCTATATTATCAAAATTGAAAACTAAGATAGATACTAAACATAATGTTTGAAAATTTATTTATAGTCGCAAAAATATGCTGCGAAGGACCATTCAGCGCAGTAAGTCGGGATCGCCAATCAACTCGGCGATCCGCCCTTTGGTCAATTTCATCGCCTTTTTACTTTGGCCTTTAGCATCCTCAAGTTCTGTAACTTTAGGCGATCCAAACACTACATCGCAGAACCGTTCGGTGACACGCCTACTGCTCCTTTCTCTAGCCGACTTGATTTTCTCCTTCAAGGCTTGGCACACTGGAACTTTAGGCAAGATAATAGCCACTTGGCGACTCGCCCAATGGATTAGGCGATCAACAAGCCTTCTTTTCTTTGTTCTTTCAACTGCCTTATTCATTTTTGCTCGTTAGTGTCCATTCTTTGTTCCTTAATCCAAATACCTGGAAATCAAGGATTTTACATCAGTTATTGGCACAAAATAAGCATTTGAGGACACTCAATCTATCCAAATAAAGCCCTAAATAATTCCAATTCGTGGACTCATCAACTGTTGCTCAGAAAGAGGGTTTAGAAAATTCAAGGGAAGGGTATACACCTAAAAACAATGAGGTGATATCAAGGTTGGAACAACTATCTTAGAAATGCAAGGACAATTATCTCATGCTCGCAACTCGAATGTGTTACTTTCTGAGGTCAATACTACTATTAGACCTCAAGCCACACTACAAGCCTTTTTCCTTTATCTCATCCTATCACATATCCTCAAACTACCTCAAATGACATGCCTTTTCAAAACAACTAACATCCATATCATACCCATCTGTCACAATACCAATATAATACATCCAAGATAACTTATTTAGCTCCACCAAATGCCTCATATTCTCATACCACTTTACATGCCCGTGATACACCACAAACATCCTTTCCTACTTCAGAAACACACAAATTGAATCCTATTTATGTCAATTCTCCTATCCATCACCATTGTAAATCAAAGCTTTCTCAAAATGACATATTGATACAAGCTATGACAAAAAATTTGGAGAAGTTGAACGTTCGAATACAACATGTTGAAGACAATAAGGAGATGGAAGGACTGAGTTTTGAAGACTTATACATACATCCTGATGTCGAGTTACCTGAGGGATACAAACCACCTAAGTTTGAAATGTTCAACGGAATTGGAGATCCAAAGGCACATCTAAAAATGTATTGTTAAAAACTAGTGGGAGTTGGTAAGAATGAATAAATTCGCATGAAATTATTCATTATGAGTCTTACCGAAGATGTTTTGTCATGGTATATCAATCACGATTCAAAGAAATAGGTAAAATGGACTGCTATGGCCCTTGATTTTATGAAAAGGTTTGAATTTAATGTTGAGAACGCACCTGATTGGTTTTACATTCAAAACTTAAAGAGGAAACCTACATAGTCATTTCGAGAATATGTTATAAGGTGGAGGTCCGAAGCTGCTAGGGTCTGACCTCCAATGGATGAATCACATATGAAAGAACTTTTTATGCATGCCTAAGAGCCACAATATTATGAGAGGATGATGCTCATAAAGGATCGTAAGCTTGCCGATATCATCAAGCTAGGTGTGAAGATCAAAGAAGGCTTGAAATATGGCACAATAACAGATTTGACAGCGTTACAAGCTAGCAACAAGACTTCTCAATCTGGTGGGATCAGTGAAAACAAAGACGAGAAAGAAGTGAATGTTGTATTGACAACACGTGAGTCAAAATATCCTCTGATTTACCAAGCACATCCACGTCCACTCAATTACCAAACACCTCCATATTTTCAAAACCCTCCACCTACATTTCAAAAGGCATCTGTCTATAAAAGACCACCAACACGTCGACGACTCTCTGAATTCACAAAATCCCGAACTAAGCTTGAGAAAAATCCACCAAGGAAGTATACCCATTTGGGTTATCCTATAGGCCAATTGTATGAGAGACTAAGAGTTGCTGGCAATATTACTTCTATTCCTGCAATAGTGATGAACACACATGCAAAATGGCTTGACCACACTAAAATATGTGTTTATCATTCGGGAATGAAAGGTCATACCATAGATGAGTGTCGAACTCTAAAAGATCAAATTCAAACATTAATTTATACCAAGGTGATACATATGAAAGATCCACATGCATGACTCATAATTGATTGACATTGATAAAGATGGTATCATGTTTTTTCTTCATCTCAAGATTTTCAAGCATTTGGATAATTACTCTAAACTCTATTAATTTTGCAAGGATGATATGTACTTGGAGTGAGATGATGTTTCTTTTATGATCTTCTTTATGTATTGGAACTACGTTTGACCTGATTCCCGTTTAAGAGGGATACGTAGGCGCCCTTTCAGAGTTCGGTCATTTCATAATAAAATTTTCATATTCCTTATTTTCAAGCATGAGCTGGGGCAGAATTTTTGAGATCCTCTCAAAAATTCTATTGGGAGAAACATTTTTTGCAAATACGAGGTTGACAAGACATGAATTGGGGCAGAATTTTTGAGGTGACCTCAAAAATTCCATTATAATTTGCAAAGGACTAGGAGAGCATTCTGAGTCATAAACTGGGGCAGAAATTTTTGAGGATCAGTTTTGAGAGATCCTCAAAAATTTCATCAAGAGTTGGTTCTGAAAATATCCAAATAGAGTTCAAGTCAAGGGCTAAAAAATTGTGTTGCGACAAAAAGCAAGAGATGAATCGAGGCACAAATTAATCTTTCCCTTTTGAAACTTATAATTTTTCTTTGAGTGCAAAAATTACAGGTACAAGTCTTTCCAGACCATCACTATCATATGAAAGTGGATTAGGTTAAGCTCTACCTTTTCAAGAAGTGCCCGAGATTAAGCGTGGTTCTTTGGAAGTTGATTGGTCAAGCTTTACCATTCAAGAAGTTACTCGAGGCTAAGCATTGTTATTCTGAAATTGATTGGTTAAGTTCTACCGTTCAATAAGTTACCTAAACCTAAGAATAGTTCTTTGGAAATTGATTGGTTAAACTCTATTTGTCAAGAAGCTACCCAAAGCTAAGCATGGATCTTTGGAGAGTGATTGGTCAAGCTCTACCTTTCATGACTGCTACCCGAGGCCAAGCATGGATCCTTGAAAGATGATTGTTACCCGAAGCTAAGCAGGGTTCTTTGGAAGTTGATTGGTTAAACTCTACCTTTCAAGAAGTTACCCAAGGCCAAGCATGGATCTTCGGAAGTTGATTGTTACCCAAAGCTAAGCATGGTTCTATGGAAGTTGATTGGTTAAACTCTACCTTTCAAGAAGCTACACAAGGCTAAGCATGGATCTTTGGAGGGTGGTTGGTCGAGATCTACCTTTCATGACTGCTACCCGAGGCCAAGCATGGATCCTTGAAAATTGATTGTTACCCCAGGCTAAGCATGGTCAAATGGGAGTAAACACTATTTTTTCTGGATATTGCATGGGCTAAGCATAGTCCTCTCAAACATATATGATTTCTTAACTTATCCCATCTCATTATTTTCTTGACTTTTTTTAAATCATATTAAGTGTATACATCTCTATATTTATGAACTAACCGTTTTATCTAGTTATGTTAGAAGCAACAGGAATGGAAGGTCTAAAAAACCAGTTTCATCTTCGTATAACCTTATGCTTCAAATCCTTTCAACTCAATCTTCTATCACTCCCATTCAAAACTCGTATCGTCAGTTCATCTTTGGGCACTTAGCCCGTTTATAAATCTAGAACTACACATGACTTGATTCTTATATAACCTGAGATATATAGGCGGCTTAATACCAAAGTCTCGGTCGTACCCCTTTCCAACTTTACACCGTTTCAATTGATCCCACTGACATCTCTCGTCGATTGGACAAAATTGGCTACTAAGTCAACGTTGGTTTCCCAACAATTCATCATTCATTCTCAAGCAACCAAGGGCAGCTGTTGTGTAACGACCCGCTAGGTCGTTTTGAGAATTAGGACTATTTTGACTCTTTCCAAAAAAATTAAAGGGGCATTTTAAACTATTCGGTAACTACGAGTATATAGTTGATGAATTTTTATTAAATGAGTATTATAGTTGAATAAAGAGTGGGAAAAAATCACAATTTAATTAATACCCTTTTTCCACCTGACCCATATAAGTTAAATAGATTAGTGAGATTTATTTTAGAAAAGAAAATAAAGGTGCAGTAAATGACCTGTGCGGCGGACGAACATAGAACGAAGAGGAACAACGTGCTCTAGGTAATGGTTGTTATCATTCTCATCGAGAAGTGAAATTATTGATTTGAGATGTATCATTAATTGTTATAAAATATTTTGG
The DNA here is from genome assembly GCA_036250505.1 of Solanum acaule. Lineage (NCBI taxonomy): Eukaryota > Viridiplantae > Streptophyta > Magnoliopsida > Solanales > Solanaceae > Solanum > Solanum acaule. The sequence continues at coordinate 15,743 of JAJOOR010023735.1, forward strand.
TGCAAGGGAATTAAAACAAGTGTGCAGGAAGTAGTAGTAATCTTCTCGTCTGGTCGAAATTAAGAACTAAGGATTTGTATGTTTGGTTGTATAGATGTGGGCAACTGTCATTAATTATTTTTGTTATTATTGAAGGCATATGCCATTATCATTAATTACTCAGTTGTTTTTGGAAAGGAATTGGGATGACAATTTGGTGCACTTTGATTTTAAAGGAATGAGGTATTAGTCAAATAGTGGGGGAAACAAGATTATGAGCCAATCATGCCAATGATTGGCATTTGATATGTAAATTTTTTATGAGATTAGGCATTTTACATAATGGTTTGCCAAGGGGTCATGTTCGCAGTGCATTCTGCTTGTTCGTAGATTAAGTTAATTATCAAATTATGATTTAAGTTTAACATATTGAGATAGGTAATTAAATAATAGGTGTATTGGGTTATATAAACACCATTAGATTTATGATTTTTGGAGAAATTAAGGATTTACCCTAGGCTTGAAATTGAACAAATATGATTCTTGACATATTAATTTTAGGAGCTCGATTAGAGATATGAGCGAGTTTTTGGGTCTAGGATAGACATATAACAATATGGGTGTCTATGAACTTGCTTACTTACGAATATTGCATAATTGGTAGATTGGGAACGTTCTAAAGTTGTGCAAAAAGGGAAGGAAATATCTTGAGGATTCGTGGCACGTATTCGGCACTCAAGGTACGTTAAGATTTTTAGACTTCGTTGAGGACGTTTTCTAATTAAAGATTAAAATGAAAATAGGTAAGGGCGAAAGAAGGGGGTCTCGTACCAATGGTGTGACGGGCATTGGTATGAGTACCGGTGTTATAAAGGGAAAGTATATTACTATAGAATGTATATTGAAATATGAGAATGCCAAAACATATGGGCATTAACTGATATATTATAGACTTGATTTATTATGTGTGATTGTGTTTCTTTATTGAACCTGTATAATTGTGATAGTTGAGGTGGTTATATATTATATTGATCTTTAATTTATTGAGATGCATTATCATCCCCTTTATTTGAAATCATATTGTGCACATGCATTGACATGGGGCTGAGTATAAGTTGGACACGTGGAGATCTTCTGTGCTGGGATGGTGAGATATTAAAATTATAATTTGGGCACGTGGAGATCGTTCGTGTGGAAATTGTTTGATTATATGATAGACACGTGGAGATCGTTCGCACAGACACATGGAGATAGTTCATGTCGGTATATGGACCTCGCAAGTCCCCCATGGGTCATGAACTCTGGTTGTAATTTCGAGGAGTATCATGTATATACGGTTGAGAGAGTACTTGGTATTCTGAGGCATATCATTTCATGGTGTCATATTGCATTGCATCTCATGACATCCTTCATTCTTGATGATTATGTGTTTTATTGGTGGTTGGAAAGTACTTGATATTTGATTACCTTTATTTGATGAAACTCGACTGGTAAGTGTAATATAGATTGGTATAAGTAAATAACTGATTTTTCTTATATAAACTCCGATCACTACTTCTTCGTTGTCGGTCTATGAGATATACTGGTATACGTGGTTTCGTACTCATACTACACTTGTTGTACTCTTTGTGGTGCAGATTCAATTTCGAGTACGAGCACTTCTTGTGGAGCTTTGTGAGTTCGAGCTTAAAGCATCTTGGAGTTGTGGTGAGCTTCCTAGCTGTTCCGTAGCCCACACCTCCCTCTATTTTTTATTTATTATGTTGTTTTAGCATTCAGATAGGATATCCCTTATGTTTGGATTTGTCATTTAGTTTCAGACTTGCACCATATTTAGAAGCTCTTGTACTTATGACACCAATTCTTGGGTGGTATTTTAGGTTTTCGTATTTTGTATTTATGAAGGACTTAGTGTTGGAGATATTCTACTCATTTTTTATTTTTCACCTTTATTACTTCTTTAAATTGATAAAATTAGGGGGTTGGCTTACCTATCGGTTGGTAATATAGGTTTCATCACAACATGTGAATTTGGGTCGTGACAAATTGATATCAGAGAGCTAGGTTCATCGGTCTCACGGGTAGAAAAGCAATGTCTAGTAGAGTCTTGCGGATCGATATGATGACATCCATACCTATCTTCGAGGGGCTATAGGACATTTAAGAAAATTATATTCTTTCATTCCTTAGCGTGCATATTTGACTTTGTTGAAATTCTAATTTTTTATATCTCATTTTCGCTCAGATAGTGAGGACTCATACATCTGCAAGTGGTGATCAGGAGCCTATTCCTGCGCCTGCTTCTGGGAGAACTATTCAAGGTAGAGGCAGGGGACGAGGTCGAGGTCGAGGTAGGGGTCGTATTGCAGCACCCATGGAAGGCTAGGTACCAATAGCTACCCTGGGCCATAATAAGACAGTACCTCTTGGTGCAGATGTTATTCATGGGGATGTGTAGGATCATGTCGAGGGGGATGGACCAGCTCAAGCCCCACCTAGTATTATTGCCACCCTAGTGCTTCAAGATACTTTGGCTCGTATGTTAGGACTTCTAGAGGAGATGGCTCAGGCGAGAACTTTTCCTGTCACTTCTGATGCCTCACATACCCGTATTGGAGGTCAGACTCTAGATCCGATGGTTGCTCCAAATTCCCAGACTCCCAGGACTCAGCGAACTGCTGTTGTAGCTCCCATTTAGATAGTATGGAATTGCCAGGTATTGCATCACACTTGGTGAACAGGCCTTCCATGACCATTGATGAGCAAAAGATGTTTGAGAGGTTCAGACTAATGAATCCCTCGACTTATAATGGTGACTTAACTGAGGATGCATTTGAATTTATAGTTAGTTGTCATGAGAGGTTACATAATCTTGGACTAATGGAGTCTCATGGAGTTGACTACACAACGTTTCAGATGATTGGCTCTGCCAAGCAGTGGTGGAGGGATTATATTAGTAGTAGGCCAACTGGATCCTCTCCAATATCATGGACTTAGTTTACTCAGGTATTTTTAGCCAATTTGTTCCACGCAGTGAAAGGGAGCTCATGAGGGCCGAATTCGAGGGTTTGCAGCAAGATGGTATGTCAATCACAGAGTATGAGGGTAAATTACATGCCTTGGCTAGGCATACTTCGATGATACTTCCCACAGAGGCTAAGAGAGTGAGAAGGTTTGTTAAGGGGCTAATTATTTCGATTCATTTGGGAGTTTATCAAGTTGCTGCTTCTGGTGTTCCGTTACAGAAGGTGGTAAATGCTGCCAAGGAGTTAAAGATGATTCGACGTAAGGGATTTGAGCAGCGTGAGGGAAAGAGGGTCCGTCATTCAGGTGATTATGGTAGTGCTCCGCCTAAGAGTTGAGGTTACTTAGGGAAAGGTTATCACTCTCAGTCTAGCAGACCCATTCATGATGCTATACCAATGTTTGAGGCTAGTTACGATGGGCATAGTTCTTTGAGTTCGGTAGGGTTCATCTTCTAGACCTATAGTCGTGGAGTACATTCTGGTCATTCAGGTTTCTCTCATCAGCCTACGTCTCGTAAGGGTTGTTTTGAGTGTGATGATATGGGACACTTTGTGAGAGATTTCCCTAGAACCAGACGTGGGGGCTTACATCAGGGTTCTCAGGCTTCGATTTTCAGGGCTACACAACCTCCAACTAGGGGAGGTGTACAGAGTGGCAGATGTGGTTCTCATTTAGGTAGAGGTGGTTCTCATTCTTGTCGAGGTGGTGGTCGTGGAGGTTTATAGTCTGAGGGCGGTTGTTCTCATTATTATGCTTTTCCGAGTAGGCCAGAGGCTGAGGCTTCAGATGATGGTATCACAAGTATTATTCCGGTTTGTCATCGACTAGCTACTATATTATTTGATCCAGGCTCTACTTATTCTTATGTGTCCACATATTTTGCTTCGAGTCTAGATATATTATGTGAGTCTCTTGATTTGCCGGTACATGTTTCTACTCATGTTGGGGATTCTGTAGTGTTAGATCGGGTGTATCGATTATGTATAGTTACCTTGATAGGATATGACACTCATGCAGATTTAAAGGTCTTAGATATGGTAGATTTTGATGTGATTCTTGGTATGGATTGGTTATCTCCTTGTCACACAATTTTAAATTGTCATGCCAAGGTAGTTACATTAGTTATGCCTAGAATTCCTATAGTAGAATGGAGAGGTTCTCTTAGTCACCCTCCTAAATGGGTGATATCATTTCTTAAGGCTCGTCACTTGGTAGAGAGAGGATGTTTGGCTTACTTGGCTCACATTCGAGATACTAGTGTTAAGACTCCTATGCTTGAGTCTATTCCAGTGGTGAGTGAATTTTCGGAGGTATTTTCGACAGATTTACTAAGTCTTCCATCTGATCATGATATTGATTTTTGTATTGACATAGAGCCAGGCACTCAACCTATTTCCATTCCTCCTTATCGTATGGCACCGACTGAATTGAAAGAGTTGAAGGAGTAGTTGCAGGATTTGTTGAGCAAGGGTTTTATAAGACCATGTGTATCTCCTTGGGGTGCTCCAGTGTTATTTGTGAAAAAGAAAGGTGGATCCATGCATATGATATTGACTATCGACAGTTGAACAAGGTAACCATTAGAAATAAGTACCCGATAACTTGTATTGATGATTTATTTGATCATCTGCAGGGTGCTTCAGTTTTCTCCAAGATTGACTTGAGATTCGGGTATCATCAGCTGAAGGTTAGGGCGGAGGATATCCCTAAGACAACTTTTCGAACACGTTATGACCATTACAAGTTTTTGGTGATGTATTCGGATTGACTAATGCCCCAACATCTTTTATGGACTTGATGAACGGAGTGTTCATACCGTACTTGGATTCCTTTGTTATTGGTTATTGTTTTCATAGATGATATATTGATATACTCCCGTAGTAAGGAGGAACACGAGCATCATTTGAGGATTGTGCTTGGGATTCTGAATGAGGAGAAGCTCTATGCAAAGTTTTCAAAGTGTGAGTTTTGGCTTAGTTCGGTAGCATTTTTGGGACATATAGTGTCCAAGGAGTGTATTATGATGGATCCTAAGAAGATTGAGGTAGTTAGAGATTGGGTTAGACCTGCTTCAGTTACTGAGATGCAGAGTTTCTTAAGCCTTGCAGGTTATTATAAACGGTTTGTAAAGGGGTTCTCATCCATTGCATCCCTATTAACTAGATTGACCCAGAAAGAAGTGGTTTTCCAGTAGTCTGATGAGTGTGAGGTGAGTTTTCAAAAGCTCAAGACTTTATTGACTATTGCTTCGATTTTGACCCTACCCGTGAAGGGAGAGGGTATTATTGTATATTGTGATGCTTCTCGAATCGATCTTGGTTGCGTATTGATGTAGAAGGGGAAGGTGATAGCTTATGCTTTGAGGTAGTTGAAGGTTCATGAGAAGAACTATCCTATTCATGATTTGGAGTTGGCGGTTGTTGTGTCTGCATTGAAAATTTGGAGGCATTATCTTTATGGTGTGCATTGTGAGGAGTTCACAGATCATCGTAGTCTCTAGTATATATTCAATCAGAGGGATCTCAATTTGAGGTAGCGGAGGTGGTTGGAGTTGCTCAAGGATTACGACATGACTATTTTTATCATTCGAGTAAGGCAAATGTGGTAGTAGATGCCTTGAATCGAAATGCGGTAAGTATGGGTAGTCTAGCCTTATTACAGGCTAACAAGCGTCCTTTAGCTAGGGATGTCCAAACCACGGCCAATAGCTTTGTGAGGCTTGATATTTCAGAATCTGGTAAGGTGTTGGCTTATATGGAGGCTAAGTTATCCTTGTTGGAGCAGATTCGGGCTCAACAGTTTGATGATGGTGATTTATGTAAGATTAGATACAAGGTGTCAAAAGGAGAAGCCAATGATGCAATTCTTGATAGTGAGGGAGTTTTGAGGATAAAAGGTCGTATTTGTGTTCCTCGGACAAGTGATTTGACTAGACTGATCGTGAATGAGGCACATATTTCAAGGTACTCTATTCATCCAGGGGCTACTAAGATGTATCGTGACTTGAAATAGCATTATTGGTGGTGTCGTATTAAATGGGATGTAGTAGATTTTGTATCTCAGTGTTTAAATTGTCAGCAAGTGAAATATGAACACCAAAAGCCTAGAGGTGTAACCCAGAGGATACCCATACCTGAGTGGAAGTGGGAGTGCATTGATATGAACTTTGTGGTAGGTTTGCCTCGTACCTTGGGTAAGTTTAATGGTATATGAGTCATCGTTGATCGACAGACTAAGTCTGCACACTTCATACCAGTTCAGATTACCTATAATTCAGAGAAGTTAGCCAAGATCTATATTCGAGAGATAGTTTGCTTGCATGGGGTTCCTATTTCTATTATTGCAGATCGTGGGGTGCAATTTACGTCTCATTTATGACAGTCTATGCAGAAGGAGTTAGTACAGCCTTTCACCCTCAGACGGGCGGTCAGTCTGAACGGACTATTCAGGTTCTTGAGGACATGTTGCGGGCATGTGTGATCGACTTTGGTGGTCACCGTGATCAGTTCTTGCCATTAGCGGAGTTTGCTTACAATAATAGTTACAATTCGAGCATTGAGATGGCACCATTTAAGGCTTTGTATGGTAGGAGATGTCGATCTCCAATTGGTTGGTTTGATATATTTGATGTTAGACCGTGGAGTACAGATTTGCTGAGGGAGTCCTTGGACAAGGTTAAGTTGATCCAAGATAGACTTCTCATGGCTCAGAGTAAGCAAAAGAGTTATGCAGATCTGAAGGTTCGTGATTTGGAGTTCATGGTGGGAGAGCGGGTTCTATTGAAGGTTTCGCCTATGAAGGGTGTGATGAGATTTGGAAAGAAGGGCAAGTTGAGCCCAAGGTATATTGGTCCTTTCGAGATTGTGGAGCATATTGGTGAGGTGGTGTATCAGTTGGCTTTGCCACCTTGTTTTTCGGGTGTTCATCCCATATTTCATATTTCGATGTTGAAAAAGTATCATCAGGGTGGTGCTCATGTGATTCAATGGGATTCGGTGTTACTTGATCAAAATTTGACTTTTGAGGAGGTGCCAGTAACCATTTTGGATAGGCAAATTCAAAAGTTGAGGTCGAAAGAGATCGCTTCAGTAAAGGTTCAATAGAAGCATCGTCCAGTGGAGGAGGCTACCTGGGAGACCGAGTCAGACATGAGGAGTAGATATCCTCAGCTTTTTGAGCGTTCAGGTGCGTTCTATTCTTTTACCGTTCGAGGACGAACGTTTGTTTAAGTGGTAGATGATGTAACGACCCACTAGATGTTTTGAGAACTAGGACTATTTTGACTCTTCCCGAAAAAATTAAAGGGGTATTTTAAACTATTCGATAACTACGAGTATCTAGTTGATGATTTTTTATTAAATGAGTATTATAGTTGAATAGAGAGTGTGCCAAAATCCATAATTTAATTAATACCCTTTTCCACCTGACCCATATAAGTTAAATAGATTAGTGGGATTTATTTTAGAAAAGAAAATAGAGGTGCAGTAACTGACCTGTGCGGTGGACAAACATAGAATGAAGAGGAACAACGTGCTCCAGGTAATGGTTGTTATCATTCTCATCGAGAAGTGAATATATTGATTAAGACTTTTCTATGCACCCTCAATTCCTCACACTCACTCAAATGTTGAAGTTTGTAAGGCTTAGAAATCTTAGTGGTAGGAAGCTTCAAGAAATCCACCAAAATGGTGCTAGAAATGTTGACACAACTTCCACTATTAATGATCAAGGAACATACATTACCTTGGATGAGGCACTTGGAATGGAAAATCTTCTCTATTTGACTTTGGTTACCCATGGCCTTGCTAGTCATAGTTCTACTTACCACATACGTTGGTATGGTGAACTCTCCTTCTTTGGGCCAAGCCTCATCCCTTGTGGACTTTCGCATCAAACAATCGGACACTACCACTCTTCTATCCTTACGTGAGTCTTGTTCCCCATTTTCAACACCTTCCGGGGTTTTCCCTTTACAACTTTCATATTGATTGATCGGTGTTGGGTTGAACGCTTGATGGGCAGTTTCGGAGGTGATAGTATGATTAAATTGATCCTCCACATTGCTTCCACAATATCCCATTAAATTAAGATAATATTTTCTAATCTAGGAAGAAGATATAAGAAAATAGGTGACAATTTAAGTTGGATGTTGAGACCCAATTTTGGACCTCCACAATATAAATTAATCATTGAGCTTCTTAAAATTTCAAACTATTTGAAATTTTTGACTTTATAAAATTTAAATTATTTTCAAGTTAGTTTTATGTAATTTTTTCACGTTTTGGAATATTTAAT
>JAJOOR010023736.1:0-18117 GCA_036250505.1 Solanum acaule
ATTTTAAAGGTATATATGTGTCCACGTGGACACATTACTATTTATAATTTTGCATTATTTTTTATGTCCACGTGGACAAATATATATGTTTAAAATACAGTATTAAATAGTCTAGGGAGGTAATAGGTCCTCATGAAAGTTTAGTATCGCAATAGCAAATCCGACCAAAGTTTGAGTATTTTTCAGACCCTTATCCCGAAGAAAAAATAAAAAAGAATTAGAAGTGATAGAGGCAGTGAATATGAGTCAAATGAGTTTAATTCTTTTGTTAGATCATTGGGAATAATTCATGAAACTACTCCTCCTTATTCTCCTTCATCTAATGGAGTAGCGGAAAGGAAAAATAGAACTTTGGTTGAATTGACTAATGCCATGCTTATTGAGTCACATGCACCTTTAAATTTTTGGGGTGAAGCTATTTTGACTGCTTGTTATATGTTGAATCGTGTGCCTCATAAAAAGTCAAAATTGACACTTTTTGAATTGTGGAAAGGTTACAAGCCAAGTTTGGGATATCTAAGAGCTTGGGTTGTCTAGCCTTTGTGAGGCTAATGGATCCCAAGATTTTAAAATTGGGTAAGAAAGTTACTCCCTATGTTTTTGTTGGTTATGCTTCAAGTAGTACAACCTATATATTTTTTAATCTTGAAGATAATATTGTGATAGAATCAGGTGATGTTATTTTTCATGAAAATAAGTTTCCTTTTGATTCTAAAAATAGTGGGGGTCAAAGGATTGAACAAAATATTTTGTCACTACCTAGTTCTTCTACTTCTACTTTAAAAAAATAAAGAAGTTAATGATTTTGAGTTAAGAAGAAGTAAAAGAGCTAGAGTAGAAAAAGATTTTAGTCCTGATTTTTATGTGTTTAATGTTGGAGATGAATCTCTCACTTTGAAAGAAGAATTATCTTCACATGATTCTATTTTTTGGAAAGTGGCAGTAAATGATGAAATGGAATCACTAATTTCTAATAAAACTTGGAAGTTAGTTGATTTACCACCGGGTTGTAAAACAATTGGTTGCAAATGGGTCTTACGAAAAAAGTGAAACCGGATGGGTCTATTGATAAATATAAGGCTAGACTAGTTGCAAAAGGTTTTAAACAACTAGAAGGCCTAGAATTTTTTGATACTTTTTCTCCGGTAACAAGAATTACATCCATAAGACTTTTAATTGATATGGCTGCAATTTTTTATTTGCAAATTCATCAAATTGATGTAAAAACTGCTTTTTTAAATGGAGACCTAAATGAGGAAATTTATATGGAACAACCCGAGTCTTTTGTTGAAGCAGGCCAAGAAAGCAAAGTATGTAAACTTACTAAATCCCTATATGGCTTGAAACAGGCACCAAAGCAATGGAATGAAAAGTTTGATTCCTGCATGATTGAAAATGGTTTTAAAATAAATGAGTGTGATAAGTGCATATATCATAAGTATTGGAATAATTCACATGTGATTATTTGCCTATATGTTGATGATTTGTTGATCTTTGGCTATAACATGAATGTTATTGATGAAGCTAAGAATATTCTTAGAAGCCGTTTTGATATGAAAGATTTTGGTAAGGCAAATGTTATTCTTGGAATAAAAATAACAAGAACATGTGATGGAATTTTCCTTGACCAGTCACATTATGTTGAGAAAATTTTGAAAAAATATAACTTTCTTGATTGCAAGCATGTTGCAACTCCTTTTGATTCAAGTGTTCACTTATTTCCTGTTGAAGGTGAAAATGATGTAGTAAATCAAAAGGAATATGCTAGCATAATCGGAAGTTTGAGGTATGTGACTGATTGCATTAGGCCTGATATTGCATATGCAATAGGAGTACTTGGCAGGTTTACAAGCAAGCCAGATAATGAAGATTGGCATGCTATAACAAGAGTTATGAGATATTTAATTGGAACAAAAAATTGTGGTTTGTTCTATAAAAATATCCTGTTGTACTTAAAGGCTTTTGTGATGCAGATTGGAACACTTTATCAGGTGATTCGTGTTCTACCACTGGTTATGTCTTTACTTTAGGTGGTGGTGCTATTTGTTGGAGATCAAAAAAACAAACTATAATTGCTAACTCTACCATGAAGGCTGAACTAATTGCTTTAGCTTCAGCTAGTCATGAGGAAGCGAATTGGTTAAGAGATTTATTGTTTCAAATACCTTATTTTGAAAAACCAATTCCTCTTATTTTAATTCATTATGATAGCACTGTTGCAATTGGTATAGTTCAAAACCGTTATTACAACTGTAAATCCAGACCTATCAGGAGGAAACACAGTAATGCAAGATCGTATTTGACAAGTGGTACCATTAATGTTGATTATGTCAAATCTTGTGATAATCTTGCAGATCCTCTTACTAAGGCCTTAATAAGAGAAAAGGTCTGGAGCACATCGAGGGGGATGAGATTGAAGTCTATAAATCCTTGAGTCATATATGAGGAAACCCAACCTGGGGACTAGAGATCCTATAACCAGGTTCAAAGGGAAAAACTAATCATATGATGACTTGTTGTGTCTTTTTATTCCCTTCCTATGATGGGAGTGCATTGTTTCTTGTAGTTTGTGAAGGTTGAGTTGATAAAACTCTTAATGAATATGTGTAGCCCGTATGGGTGGAGTGTTAAGCTTACATGAGCACTCTCGACAGATTTCACCTATGTGATGTGTGGAAATAGGTCGCTTCCTATGAGAATTGGGCTTATTCTCAAATGCACTCATGAAATCGATATAGCACAAGCCATAACGTGCTGGCTTTAAAGCTCATGTCAACACCTTGATTATTATGTGTGAGCAGTGATATTTTATTTCCCTTAAGAAGTCATAGTTCAAGTCTGAGATCACTACAACTCTGGAGTAAAAGTTATTGTTTCACTAAGTGGATGTTCAATGGAGAGCACACCTTCATTATGCATAGTAGTCTTCCTTCAGCTGATAGACTTTCTTGGTTAATATTAAAATGAGTGGGGGATTGTTGGTTTATTAGCATTTCAATATTAATATCAATATCTTAATATATTAATTTGCTTTATTTGGAGTTACAAAAATGCTGAATGATTCAGCAGTTAGTGACTCTATTCATTGCTGCCGTTGGTGGACATTTCTTTATTGCTTCTTCATTGGCAGTTAGAGAATGCACACATTGACTTTTGTCCGTTGAGTTGCACTTGCACATTGAGGGGCATTTGTTGCCCACATTATTTTTTACTCTTTATTTTTCCATTACACCTTGTAACCTATGTAACTTCTAAGGTCATTATCTTCACATTTTACTACACTATTTATCTTTCTATTCATTGCTAGGAAGACTTCTTCTAGTATAAATAGTAGTGGCCTTCATTTGGTTTGGGACACACAACACACAAGAAAAATATAGAGTGTATAAAGTTTGTCAAAAAGAGAGTTCTTGTTAGTTGGAAGGAGGTGTTCTTTTTTGTGGAGCTTTGGACTCAACTCTTGTCCAGAGTTGTTAAGTTATACTTTGTGAAGATTGTTGTATCCTGGAAGAGACAAGTCAAGAAGGACTACTGCTGGACCGGTGAAAAATATTTGTTGCAGTGGACTTGAATCTCCTTAAAGAGAGCGAGATATCCGCGCCAGCCTGAAGAAATTTATATCTTCATTTTTATTTTCAATTGTAATCTTGTATTTTTTTTTTATCTGGTAAGTTTTTCACTAACATGACACAATACATTATTATGGAAAACCCCAACTTAGAAATAGTGTTTTAAAAAAAATTGACCTACTCCTCTATAAAATTTAAATCAACTTCACTAAAATTTGAGCCTCAATAAAAGATTACAAACCTATTTAACATAAGGAATTAGAAACTCTAATTCCTAAACGTCAACAATTAACTAGATTGTCGAACATACTACAAGTTATGAATTAATATTACAACTCTTACAAACCTATGGACCAACTCTAATTCCTAAACTTTAACACAAACCTCCAAAGGTTTATGTTTGTAAGTCTTCCTAACATGAAAAATATGTTCCTACACCAGTTTATACGATACTAGATCTAGAAAACATTAAATATCCAATTCGATAATATGCAATACAAGAAAACTTAACTAAAGAGCAATATAAATTTATGGATCAGGTTCTTTAATCTTATTGTCTTGCTTTGGCTACAATTGGATCTACAGTCAGAACTATCTCAAATATGAACTTCATCTATGTTATTGTGTTCTGGTTGTAACTCTCTATGTAAGTGCACAGGTTCTTTGTGAAACCTCTGATGTATTTATATATAGATGTGAGATTTCTCCTTCTTCAAGCAGATGTCCTTCCTTCAAAGGATTTCTTTTCCTTTTAGGATTATGTTTGCAGCCCTTCCTCCTTCAGATTTCATTCCATGTAGGAATCTTCTAATAAAATAAACATTATGCGGCAGAACTAAATGCACTCTATCCACTGCCATAATCCTTTTACTTCATGTGGTTTACCTTTTCCTTATCCCAGTTAGACTCGGTCTAATAGAAACATTTCGTTGAAACTTGTTCCTTATATGTGTTCCCCTATTTTAAAATCATCAAAAGCTTTCATTATCCAACAAATTCTCCTTTTTTATGATGATATAAATCATTGCTTCTTGTGTGCATCTTTTGTGCATAGCTCAACCTGTGTTATATAAGTTTCTCAAAGCACAACTTTAATGACCCACTTGGTCATTTTCTGATTTATTTTTTTTCATTTAGAGTTTTTCTATAGTGACCCAAGCCAATTATAACTTGCTTGGACGGTTAGTCTGGTCACTTGATCGTTTCATTTGTCAGTTTGGTCACTTGGTCGTTCGTTCGACTATTATGCAAGTTTATGTATTTTGGAACATATGAATTTTAAATGGTTGACTTCGTTTAAAACTTCGGATAGACGACCACATTATGACATTTTGATGGTTGTGTTAGCTCTTAAATATCGATTTTGGTGAAGATGGACCCTTGGTTTGGATGCCGAGGCATCTAGACTTATTTAGATCAACCTTCATGATTTTGGCTAGAATCAAGCCTTGGGTGTGGAACCCACTTTTTGTTAAGAAACCCTTGGATAAGAGTTTCAACATCTCCATTGAGTTCGTAATATCGAATTTAGTTAAGTAGAATAATTCATTTTTGTGCATGGATTTCTGAACCAATCCCGATCACTCGAGTGGAGTCCAGACTTAGTAAATATTGGCTAGTGTAGGCGCTTAAGCGGCCTTTAACAACTTTAGTGGCTGGCACTTTAGCCACCTTGGACCGCATTGCCAGTGGTTGGTTAAGAGGCCAAGGGATTGTTTTAGAGGGGGTCAGATGTATTTCCCTAGCCGCTTTAGCCACCGTGGCCCGCTTTAGAGGTTGCCACTTAAGTGGCCAATGGACCGCTTTGTGGTCATTGCTGATAGTTAAATCTCTTTTTCAACGCTTATTTCTTTATGATTTCGTCCTTTATGAGATCCTGAGAGCTCAAATTTAAGGGAGATCCTTGACTCCTAGTATCGGATATAAATTGCGAAAAAAATCTGCATTGGACAAAAACAGCAATCAATATAATTCGGAAGAAATAATAGTAACTTATTGAATTTCTACAAACTATATAACTATAAACTACACTCCCTGGCAACAACACCTGAATTTAATGTTGTCCATACTACACAATTAAATGGGATTAAAACATAAGATTGCAAAATACAATAACCCAGTTGAAGTCGACCTACTATAGAGAACTGATATCATTATAATTTGTTAATAAAATTCTAACTAGTAACTAATTGGGGGTTAATAATGAGAAATTACTAACTACTCTAGGTACTTGGATTTTTATAAATAATAAAGACGAAATAGGATTGCAATTCATAGATGTCGGAACTCACACAAATAGTTTACTATCAACTTATTTAGGTGTGTTTATTGTGCAAAATTAATGAATTTTGAAGTCTCCTAAAGCCTCCCTACCCAATTAAGAAACTATCACCCTAAGTCCTTGCTTGCACTTAGTTGTTGAATTAATTTGTTCACATTGAAACTCTCTGGTGAGCTATCCTCTCTCAAACTCAACCTATTAGATTGAGGTTGGTAGCTATCCCTATTAACGTTGTTTTTTTCCTAATCTTAACTACATATATCCAACAATTGAGAATATATATGAGTTCTTATTATTTACAACAATTAAAAAGGTAATTTCTATGAAAGAATCGTAATACTCAATTGATCACCACTTCATGAGAAAATATTATTGTAAAGAAACTATTTCCATCATCACTACTCTAAGTTCAATAACCCTATGACCCGGTTGGTCAATTTTAACAATTTTCATGAAATTACCATTTTACCCCTTCTGATATCGACCCCGAGTCTTTTCCAATTGAGTGTTGAAAGTTGGTTTTGAACATTGAGTAAAGAGTTGAGAAATTTGTAAGTTTTCAATTTTTTTAAAGGCTAAAGTTGTTAAAAATGGTTTTTGGTATATTTTGGAGTTTCTACTGTCGAAAGAAAATTTCATTGATTTCATCGGTCTGAAAATGTGGAATCTATTAGAGTTGTCGGTTTCAGATTCAGAGTATTTTTGAGGATTTGAGGTCCTAAGTCAAAAAATTATGGAATTTTAGTCGGTGGGTTAACTTTGGTCAACATTTTGGAGTTTTGATGCTCAGATTGAATTTTCTAGAGTTCCATTGGATTCAGTGGATGATTTCAAGCCTAGGTGATATCTTGGTTAAATTTTTAGAGGTACTGAGCTTAGTTTGGCCCTTTTAGACGTTATGATTAGTTTTTTGTGACTTACACAGGACTTGGGTCAAGTAAACCTCAGATTCATATTTCGATGGTTCCATTGAATCGTAAATGTAGTTAATTTACATATATAGTTTGTGAGTATGAGGTTCCGAACGAATTTTGAGGTCATTTCGATGATTTTGAGTTGTCTGATTTTCTATTTTGTGATGCTGAAGCCAACCGTGGGAGATCGCGGAGGGGTGACCACATTTGTGGGAGGTCACGACAATGACCTCCGCATCGCGAAACAGTGGGCATGTTTGTGGGGATTTAATAAGTCGAGGGGTCATGTTTGTGGGGATTTAATAAGTCGAGGGGTCGTGTTCGTGGATAGGGGTCTGTGTTAGCGGAGAACCCCTGGAGAGAATATCTTTCAAAAATTGGGGTTTCAACCCCATTTCACCATTTTTTGAGTTTTGGGAGCTTTGGTGTGACGATTCGAAAAAGATATTTGAGAAAAAAAATATTTGGATAATGATTCCTAATCTTAAATCTTCATTCACCCATTATTATTTATGAATTTAAGTGTTGAAATGAATATTTTAAAATGATTAATTGGGGGTTTTCTTCAAGAACCCAAGAATTTAGTAAAATGGTGATTATGGATTGATTTTAAATCTTTTTTTCGAAATGGTTTTCCCATTGAGTTTCCAAATGCCTTGGGTAATGTTTTCAAGTAAATATTTTTGGATTCAAACCTCATTTTTTGATTTGGGTTACTTGAGTTGTTTTGACCCATTTTACAAATGTTTTCTGGAAAGTGTTATTGATGTTGAGGTCATTTTCAGCTAGTGCTATTGATGTCAAGGTCATTTTCATCAAGCACTACTAATGCCGAGGTCATTTACAGAGAATGATATTGATGTCGAGGTCAGTACCAGCGAGTGTTATTGATGACGAGGTAATAATCGGGGAGTGTTATTGATGCCGAGGTCAATACCAAAGAGTTCATGAACTATGGGCGGTTCCCATGAGTTTTGATTGATATTATGTGCTATAAATATATGGATTTGTGCTCAATATGATTGATTATTGTGCTCTAATGAGTTTGATACTTGTGATTGATCTATTTGACATTTGTGATTGGCATACTTGATACTTGATAATTATTGAATTGTGTCTATTGGGCACTGATTATGAGAACTTGTGAACTGTATATTATGAATTGTTAGGTTGTACTGATTTCTATGCAGATTGTAGTTTAAGGAGGTTCAGTTAAGATGAAAAGAGTACTCGTTTTCTAGCTAGTTTTGTCATGTTGTTTGCTGAGTATCGTGTTGTTTGGTATTCACTTCTTACTTTTACACATGTGATTTCAGATTGTATTTGCTGAGTATTTAGCTTTCCTCTTGTTCATTCCATCTTTTATTGACTCCGTAGGAGCCTTAGGCTTATCGGGGGGTTGAGATCCTTAATTTAGGCTTGTATCTTCATTCGTGGTGTAGATCATCTTTCTTATTCTTGTTTCTCGTTCTTCTTTCTATCAAAATAAATAAAATTCAAAAGCGCACCACCCTTCTTTACTTTATAACCAGCCTCCGACCCAAGGTGCTTTTAGAAAAGGTCAGTGGGGCAATAAAAAAAACTTGCTTTTGACGCCCCGTTGTGACGACCAACAGCGGGATGAACTTAGAATAGATTTAACCTTAGATGCTTTAGGTTGTATTTTATCGCCCTCGTAGTTATGATTTGCTCCATATAAAGCTTATATTTGGTCGATTTCTTGTGTTGGTACTTGTAACCTTGGTGTCTCGTTGTAGCCATGGGTTAGTCCTAGCTATGCTCAGTCATGGACTAGAGCAGTATGATTGGGGTACGACATCGTCCCTTGAGTTTGCTTTTCCTTTATTGATTTGAAAACTTTTCTTTGGTCCCTTCATTTGTTGTTTAGTGGTAGACTGGTTATACTCTTATTGAGCCTGATTATGTTGTTGAGCCTGAGGTCGTGTGCAAGGATCAATCGGATTCCAAGTTAATACTCTCCATTTTGATAGCATGGTTTGGCTGGTTGTATGGTTATTTGACTTGAGTGACTTGTTTGAATGGTGATGGTAGCATGCATTGTATTATTTGCACATTCTCATAGATTTTGTGGTATGATACCGACTCATGCATATGCAGAGTTACCGTTCATGGTAAGATATTGTTTACTCAAATTTATTCTAAATTGGTTTTAACAGAAGCCGTACTACCTGGATCACTTGTTTTATTGGTTTTTGAGCTTACAAGGCATAAGTAACGTGTTTTTTTCCTAGTTGAGATATTAGAGGCATCTAGGATTTGCTCGATTTTACTTAACTATCCGGTGCATCGACACCCTTTCTTACATGTTTTGGTCTAAGTGATGCCTCGGGGTTACTTTTGCTAGATGAGCTTGTGCCCCTGGAAGTTTATTGTCAGGCTAGGAGGCCCCCGGGTTTATACTTTCTAACTTGGTTGATGCCCTTATAAGCCTACTTTCTCGCTGGGCGAGCCCTTTATTGGGTGCCTAGGGTTAGAGGTTTGAGATGGTCACTATTGGTTCTGCTACTCACCCTGCATTTATATGCATCGCCTATCACAAGTATACTTGTTTATTGATTGCACCCTCCAATTTATGGGGGTCGGTTGAAGTATGTTTGTTGTTTGTACGTTTCGGGCTTATGGGACCCCAATTAGGTTATTCTTTGACTATATTATGTTCTCTATTCTTGTTAGTCGATATGATTTGACATTATAATTGTGGTTGTGGGTCCTCCTGGCCCTAGGTTGTTGACTTGGTATCTTAGTTGCTTGTGAGTAGGTTGTTGGCTTGCGATGCAAGTACGTTCTTGACTCAGTTTCTTACCCCTTGTATCCTGTTTCTATTCTTTATTGCCTGTATACTTTAATATCTCTTATTAAGTTACTTGTGTTTTGCTATCCTTATTACTTGTTGTTTATGATTGTGTTATCTTTTAAGCTCACTCGATCGATTCCTACTAAGTACCATTTTCGGTACTTATACTACACTTCTGCTACCTGCAGATCATTATTTGAGTTATCACCATTTATTTGGGGTCATGCGGAGCACCTTGGAATTTCGGAGACTAGAGCGGTCTCTTGGTGCCCAGAGCTATTGGTTTTTATCTGTTTTGGCTAGACTTAGTTTTTATATTGTATTCACAGATAGCTTGTACTTACCTTGTATTTGTAAAATTCTTGTACTCTTATTTTGCATTAGATGCTCAACTACTAATGTAACACCTCGCAACTTGAAATAGCTAGAAAGAAGCTAAGAACTTGAAATAATCATTTTTGGAAAGTATAAGGAAATCTGGAAATTTTTAAGTAAGTTAAAGTTGAGATTTTGGTCAACTTCAATCAACCATAACTCCTCACTCAGTATGAGTTAGGTGTAGTTCCAGATGTGGTTGGAGAACTCTTGGATTTATCTTTCCAACGCCACCGAGTTTACACGATTCCGAGTTCGTATGAGTGAGTTATGTCCTTTGTAAGTTGGGTTGTTCGAATAAAGAAATGCCCAATCCGGATTTTTAAAAAGGGTAGTTTGGTCTTTTCCTTACCCAATTAATTAAATCCATTTATTAGTAAAATAATTGGGGTCAAGACTGAGTTAGTTCAGTTTACGCTTCTGAAAATTTAAGTTAGGGTTTTTAGAGAAGGAACGCAAGAGAAAGGAAAGAAGAAAAGCAAGATTCACCAAGAACAATCGATTTTGGTTGTGGATTCGCCAAGAAGTTGATCCTACAAGGTATGTGAGTCTCTCATAGCGATGGGTTCATTCACCCACGCGCCAAACATGTTTAGTTTCAGCGTAATTCGTCCTAAAAGAATTTGAAAGTTGATGTTCTTGACATGAATTCTTGAATTTGAATGTTGTTCTTGAATTGGGTTGAATTGTGGAGTTTCCGAGATCTTTACGTTGTGTTGTAGAGTTACTTTGAGTTAGGTTCTTTAGTACATACGTTGGGTATCGGGATCTAAAACGAACTTGAGGAAGATAATCAAATTTAGGTGGTTTGAGGCTGAAAAACGAAGAAAGAAAAAGTCGAGTAAGGTTCATGAAACATGTGAACAAAAATCTACTCTGCGTCGCGAAGAGGATGTGGACTCCTCTGTCTCAAATTTTAATTTTGCGAGTAATTATTTAAAAGACCTCTGCGTCCCAGATTTGTTCCAAGACAGTGATTTCGTAACTTTTCTCAAGTTTAACTATCCGAAATCATTCCTAAACATCATGAGGTTTTTCCAAACACAAATCATAATCCTTAAATCCATAATTCAATTTAAGGATCAGTTAAGAGTCAATTCAAGTAAGAGTTAAGATCAAAGTCAAGAGTCAAGTAAGAGAAGTTCATTTCAAGTTTTCATAAGTCTTTACAAACATTTTAACTTTGTTTTAAGACTTAAGTTTGAAGTTAAGCAAAGAGAAAAAGGTAAAGTTTGAAGTTCATTTCTTCAAAAGTATATGGGGACTAAGTATTCCCAAAGAGATTTAAAATGTTTTCACATTTAAATAAGAACGGAAACTAAGATTTCCAAAGAACCTTCAGGCTAGATTTCATAAAAGAGTAATAGCTTTCTAAATGAAGCAAGCAGGGAAACTGAGATTGCCAAGATAGCCTTTGAACTAAGTTTTTGAGCACTAATCTCAAAACACAGAAGAAGTATGTTTTTTTTTTACATAAAGAGCTAGTATATTTTTGGGAGTAGTATTGAGTACCGATGGGGAAGAGTTCATACAACTATCAGCCCCCTTAAACCATGTAGCCATCATAGGTAGAAAAGGGTCATACTTTTTAGATGAACCCTTTTTGAAATAGACTAGTGGATCCATTAGGCAGTTCAGGTCTTATACCTTTGGCCGGGTATAGGACGCGTTGGCAGCGTGAGGAAGATCGTTGTATCATCACTATAGCTCTTAAGTGATGGTTGTCGGTTAGAGAAACTCCCACAGAAGTATTGTATTTTTATATACATCAGTTTATTTGTATTTCTACATACATCTCAGAGTTATTTGTATCTTTGCATACATACAGAGTTGATATCATGTTTTCAAACAGCTTTTCTTTATATTGCACTTGTTTTTGAATTGCTTTATATTGAAATGAGTTCTGTCATGTTGAGTTCAGTTGAGCCAGGTAAGTTCTTCAGTTTCTCTTAGATTCTTTCAAGCCTATGTATTTTAGCATTCCAACTTGAATACTCGTACATTCAATGTATTGATGTCAGTTGGTCTGCATCGTATTATGATGCAGACACAGGTAACTAGGATCGGCATTCCGGTGCATCACCGATCCAGTGAGCAGTCCAGAGTCTGTTGGTGAGCCTCCTTGCTTTCCGGAGGATCCATTTCATTGCTTTCTAGTTTAGTTCATTAGGATGTTGTGGGGTCTGTCTCAACATCTATCTCAGTTGTTATTAGAGGCTTCATAGACAGTCAGATGTTAGTCTTTTGAGTCTTTTCAATATCATTTCTTATTATTAAGACTTGGGTTGCCACTTTTGGCCAAGTTGAATGCTTAGCTTTTAACATTCTCAGTTATCTTATGATTTAGTTCAGTTAAGTGTTATTGATCATTAAGTATGAATATTGTCTTCCGCTGAGTAAATAAGTCAGGCCAAGGGTTCGCTTGCAGCCAGTAATGTTCTTTGAGTGCCAGTCCTGCCCAGGGTGTAGGCTCGGGGCGTGACAACTAACTGATGTCAGGTCTTAGGGTGGCTCCTGTATTGTTTTCTGTTGATTATCTTTTATTCGCTCTGTTATAAGTTTTATGCTTCTTGTTGTTGGCTTCCGCTTGATAGTCTGTTACTTATGGTTTCCAGGCTAAGGATTAGGCTTACCTACTGATGGGGTGTAGTAGCTAGGTGCCATGATTACCTGAGAAATTGGGTCATGACACAATTTATGCAAAATTATACGGGATACAAGACTGTTTTCCAATCGAGAAAGAAAATTTATATTAAGAGTCTGTTTGGTCAAACGGTAAGGAGGCAAAAAGTGATTTCTTTTGGAAAAAAGTACTCCCTCTGTCCCAATTTATGTGACTTACTTTCTTTTTTAGTCAGTCTCAAAAAGAATGACACATTTCTACATTAAGTAACAATTTAACTATAAAATATCTATTTTACCCTTAATGAAATGATTTATAGCCACACAAATTTCTAACATTCATTTTGGACCCCAAGTTTTAAAAGTCTTCTTTTCTTTCTTAAACTTCGTACCGAGTCAAATACCGCAATAAAATGAGACGGGGGGAGTATATTATATCTGTAAATTTGAGATGTTTGACTAGTAAGTAAAAATGATATGTATAGAAATTGAAGTAGTTTTTCTACTTTTGGAAAGAATCTTATAATACTTTCTGTTTCTTGAGAAAAAATATAGAAGAAACGAATTAATTTTCTCAAGACAAGTAAAACTCACCCACACCAGGTGTATACACCAATCCAATACATGCATACCATTTGTTTAAATTTATAATTCATTTTACTTAACCTTAATTAATTAACATGTGTTTTACTTCATTAAATCACATAATAATGGAAATTGCATTAGTTTGGTGTATACACCCGGTTCAGGTAAGTTTTTTTCCAAAAAAAATACCACTAAGATAAATATATACATATACAAGGTATATCCCTTTTAGGTTTTATTAATTTCTAATTATAAAAATACCATTTTTTTTTATAGGTCAAACCAAGAGGCTCTTGTACTGGTATGGTTCTTAAAGTAGTTGATTAACGTCGTCTATTAGTCAAACCTACAAATGGACGTGAATATCACTAAAGTCCAAAGTGAAAAATATTTTTATTTATCTAACCCTTTCCTCTTTCCACGAAGCGACCGATCCCCCAATTGAATATATATAAACACAGCTAGCAAGCAATTCGTTGATGTAATCACAATCTAATCTATAGAGTCTGAAGATGGATGAAGTTTTCGATCTCGACCTTGCTTTAACGGTGGTGGAAGATTTCAACGCAGCGGCGGCTTATCAACTGGAGGAGCCTTCGCCAATTTCTGATGATGAAGACGACGAGATGATGCCGACGGTTAATGCAGTTGGCTTTTGTTCGATCTGTATGGAAGAGTTTGAAGCAGAAGTTGGTGCCAAACAAGTTCCCTGCGGTCACTTATTCCACTCATCTTGCCTTACAAATTGGCTCTCCCTCCGCAAATCATGTCCTCTTTGCCGCTTCTCTTTCTCTACTTCATGATATTTTTTTTTTTATTTTTTTTATGAATATGATTTTAGTTTATACACTCTTATGAGTATTTACACTATTGTTAGGGTAAAAGTTGAGTATTTCCACAATTTATGTGACACATTTCAGATATTGGGATTCATATAAATTTATCTTTGATTGTAAATTTTTTATAGTTATTTTTAAAATATTTTGATTTGTCAATTATTCTGATTTAGAGTACTTTTTACAAAGTTTACAAATATGTAAATTTCATTTCAAAAAATTTGAAGTTTTCATGTGCAAATTTTCGATCAAACTTAAATGGTTTGACTCTCGAAAAATGAAAAGTGTCAAATAAATTGGGAAAGTGGGAGTATTTCTTATACTTTTTCCATAATTTTTATCTTTTAACATATTATTGCAAATTTGATTGAGAAATTTAAATGCTCCAATAAAAGTTGTAGTTTATAGATATTAGTAACTCTAATAAATCTAAAATTAAAATCAAATCAATATTGACGCTAAAATAAATTAATTCAACAATAAAAATGACAATAATGTTGAATATTTGTTCTTTAAGTTTACATTGATTTAGACAAGTAAAATACATAACATAATTTTAGTTTTTCTTTATAATATTTAGTAATGTAATTAGGGGCCATTTGGTTACGGTATAAGAGGGCATATTATTCATGGATAAAACATTGTTTTAGTTTTAGTATGTTTGGTAAAAGTTTTTTATTAGGTTGAAAAGTCAACATGATTTATATTATGTTTGGTTGATAAGTTCTAAATATTGTATAAAAGTTATTCATGTATTAATTTTATACGGTATTTGATTGCACTTTTTGTAATCCTACATAATTAATACATATATAACTTATGAGGGTATCTATGTATAAGTTCTGCAGGATAAAAGGTGGAATAAGTTATGTGGGTATTCATTATACATGTATTAAAAAGATAAATTACACATTTATCCCTATTAATTTTATTTTTTAAAAAAAATTATTGAAAACTTTACATAACTATTCTATTTTCTCTACTATTTTTGTTTCTTATTTCTTTTCGTATACAAACGACTTTTTATTTGTTTTCATTTAAAATCAAAATATAAAATATTTATTAATATTATGAATAAGAATGTATGATTTTGATAGCGCATATGTTAATTATATATTCACATTATATATTACTAAATATATCCACATATTGAATTATCATGTATTAATTTTTTATTTTGAATGTGAATTTATATATAATTTATATATTTGGTATACTAAAAATGTACAAACAACGCATGCATCATATTGATAGAAATTTACATTATATAAAATAGGATAGTATAATATACTTGGAATATATTAATAGTATTTTATTTTTATAAGCTTTAAACATTAAAAAAACAAAGAGAGAAAAAACACAATTCCATAGTTAAGTATAGAGAAAATTCCTTTGTTTATTTTTTTAAGGGAGAGTTTATACTATTTGTTTACTTATTTTATTTGTAAATAATATATATTAATTTATATTAAAATCAATATTCAATAGTTAATAATTCGTCTAATGTAATCTCTACATAACTAATACCCACATAACTAAATCCTGCATAACTAAACCCTGCATAACTAAATCTTGCATAACTAATACATGCATAACTAAACCATGCATAACTAAACCCTGCATAACTAATCCCTGCATAAATCTAACCAGTAACCAAACGGCCCCTTAATACTTATTAGACTTTTTATCAATCCAAGTTTTATTAGTTTGATTTGGTTAATTTATAAATTTAATAATTAATAATATAATTAATACTTATTAGACTTATTTAGCAATCCAAATTTTATTAATTTTATTTGATTTATAGATTTAAAAAGCCGATATAATTATGAATCACAACTTCTATTTTAAAATAAGGGAAAATTGTATATAATAGCAAACTATTTATTCAAATTAAATGCTATAAATATAGTTTAATTTAATTGTACCTCATAGCAAACTGTTGCTATTTCACCTCTCTCCTAGTGAATCTCGCTCGTCACTTTCGTTCTCTCCCTCGCCTCTCTCATTTTTTATACAAACGTAAGTGTATAAAGTGTGTTTGTATAAAGCAAGAGAAAATTGTATATATACATACATTTTCGTTCCCCTCTCTCTCCTCTCCCAGATCTCGCTCGCCACTCTCCCAGATATCGCGTCTCTCACTTTATACAAAAAACGCAAATTGTATAAAATGTGTTTGTGCTTGTATAAAGTGAGAGAAAATTGTATATATACATATATTTTCGTTCCCCTCTCTCCCCTCTCCCCGATCTCGCTCGCTACTCTCCCAGATCTCGCTCTCTCACTCGCCTCTCTCACTTTATACAAAAACGCAAATGTATAAAATGCGTGAAAATTGTATATATACATATATTTTACTTCCCCTCTCCCAGATCTCGCTCGCTCACTCGCTTCTCTCACTTTATACAATTGATCTTTTTGTATATGTTTACCAAAACATTATACAACTGCTTTCTTTTGTATATGTATAGCGAAATATACATATTTATGTTTGCTATGGAGCGCAATTATGCAAACTTTTCTATAGCATACAAATATAAATTTTGTGTTTGCTATATGTGAAAGTTGCTCTTAAAATAATGGCCATTTCTTATTAATATCGATTAAAGGTATTGTTAGCTGACCAGATATTAAGTATGATTTATTTTAAAAACTAGAGTAGTAAAACAAAATTACTGCAATCCAAAAATACGAAGGGATAATTAAACAAGATGAGACTTCGATCATAAATTCTTTCCCAAAATTTATTTTAAAAACTAGAGTAGTAAAACAAAATTACTGCAATCCAAAAATACGAAGGGATAATTAAACAAGATGAGCCTTCGATCATAAATTCTTTCCCAAAATCGATAGTCCAATTATCAATTTTCACAAAATATATTCATTTGACAATTTTTAATTGCAATCAAAGTATAATTCATGTTTTTTTTTTGTCTTCTTCATTCAATCATAATTAATGACTCCTTCTTCAAAGCTCAAATGTTAAAATCAATTTGCTGCAACCGTGAATCGTTTTGAGTAAAATAATATATCAAAAAATTTGAAATATTCGAGGAGCTCATAACTAAATTCTTGAGATTATTTTGAGGAGATTTGAGTTTTGGAATTGAAAAATTTTGGTCTGCAATGTTTCTCTCTATTGTATCAACAATTTATTTAGATTTGTATACTTCTTCGACATATAATTATACATCATCTTTACATAAGTATACACTATTCATACAATATCGATACATTATATATACATATCCATATATTATATATATGTATCGATACATTACATATACATATGACCAGTTTATTTAAATAATTTTTGTTGTTTGTACATATATCGCTAATTTTAAACTTTTTTTTATGTAAATAAAAAATGACTATATTTAGTACAAATAAAACTTCTTTATTTATCCAATGTATAATTCTTACAAGTTATGATACCAAATGTTGAGATTTTCATGGAGGAGGAGAGGACTCTCAATCTCTCAAATTCTATTGGCAACAAGTGACAATGTGATTCATCTACACTTAATAATAATTTTCTAATACACGAACTAAGAAAAATCATGTATCACACAATAGAAAAAATTCTTCTTCCAACTCATGGTTCAATTTTCAACAAAAAGGTAAATTATTTTAATTTTTCAGTTCCTATAGATATTTTTTCTATGAAAACGATATACTCCCTCCATTTAAAAAAGAATGGCCTATTTTGACTCGAAACGGAGTTTAAAAAAAGAAAGAAGACTTTTTAATCTTGTGGTTCTAAATTAAAGTTATGTCAAATGTATCAAAATATTCTTTAATCTTGTGGCTAGGGGTGTACAAAATCGAACCGAAAATCGAACCAAACCGCAAACCGAGAAAAAAAACCCGACTAGTGATTGGTTTGACTTGGTTTGGTATTGGAAAAAAAACCCGACTATATTTGGGTTGGTTTGGTTTTAACTAAAAAAAACCAACCCGAGACCAAACCAACCCGACATTATATATATAATTTTAAAATTTTATTTTATACATAAAACTATTTACTTTGATATAATTTTTAAATATTTCTTATACTTTTTCATAGTTTTTATCTTTTAATATATTATTTCAAGTTTGAAACTTAGAATTCTGAATG
>JAJOOR010023737.1:0-17703 GCA_036250505.1 Solanum acaule
TGCACATCTTGCTTACCCTTTTGGGAAAATTCAACAACTCACACATTAGTCAAATTCAAAATCCAATTTTGCACATACTCATTTCACTTTCAGCAAATATTTAATTTCTAGTACGAAAAGTTTCGGCATTTGAAACTCATCTCACAAAATAGAACAACAAATATAGACCTAAAAATTAACTAAATGAGGATGATGGTCCCACAAACCTTCCATATTAGCATAAATGAGCTTAAGATGATGTACAACCAAGATTAGCCATACCACCAGTGACACCACCACAGCATCCTTCTCCATCATCTTCACCATCAAAATACTGTTTTTTTTTACAAATCAAGCAGCCAGCTGACTAAACAATCTCGTAGATCCAAGTAAAGCAAACTCAAAAAACCCAGCATTTACCCAAAAATTCAAGAAAACCCTACCCCTCATTACCATGAACCAAGATAAACACCCCCACAAAGCTCAAAACCCAAGAATCGATCTCATCTCATAACCCAACAAAAAAAGATCAAATTTTTGCACTTATTTTCCAAGATTTCGCTACCCCTTTTACTCTTCACTGAACAAACCCTTTTTGTATTTCTCAGTTCAGTTTAGTTCTTCTCCTTCTTCTGATGAACCCCTTTTTTTTTTTTTATCTGCTGCAACTTTTCACATTTTTGTACTGCTTCTCTTTCTCTCTCTACTGAGTTGTGTGTGCGCAGAGAGAGGGAAAAAAAAAAGTAAGTGAGAGAAATTATTATCTTCTCTTTTTGGGCGTGTTAAGCTGCCCGAACGGTGCTTTGCCCGTCTGCCCGTAACCTTAAAACTCTAAAATGGCTTCGCGCTATCTTTGACTCCTGTCAACTTTTGACACTTTTTTCAAATTATTAATAAAAAGTAACATAAAATCCAAAATGAAATTTATATGTTCTTGCTTTTTTTTATAAATGGCAAAATACATTAATATCAACAACCCTTAACCAAAACTAAGTAATAATAATAATAATATATTTAGTTCGATTTTATATGTGACATTTAAAGATGATAGAATGTACACATGTTTTATTTCAATCTTTGTGAGTTAAACAGGTTGTTTTTAATAGACCCTTAACTAAAAAAGAGAAAAAAAAGTAACTGACACTAGAAAAGTACACATTATTTATGTTTCAATTAATATTGATGTGTAATTAAATGAACGGACGTAAAAGTATGATGAACTATCTATAGAATAGGTCAAGCACAAAAAATAAAGTATGAATTGAAAGTATCTAATAGCTAAAAAATATTTTATCATGTATTGAGTTGATCATTTAAAGTAAATTGTAATTAAATATCTATATAAAATTTACCAATAAATTTATCGGGGTATTCAACATTCTCCTTAATACCCACTAGCATTATGTTAATAAAGAATACATAAACTTATCTTTAATTTTCGTGTTTGTTTAACTTGTTAAGCCTTTGTTTTTTTTAGAGCAAAATAATTTAATCCCCTTCATTTTTATTAATATATATAGAGTATAATTTAATAGGACACGAAATTTAAAAACAAATTTTAAGACTTTTTATAATCTTAAACATGGGTATAAATTTGTGGTGTAATTATACAAGACTTTTACATATTTTTCTATAATCACATAATTATTCTCTTTTTTGGGGATTTATATTGGGTTTTTTTTGTGTGTGTGTTTTTTTTTTATAAAAGAGATTCATATTAAATATGTTGTATATAAATATCTCATGATAAAGAAACAAGAAATCTTCATCATGGCTAAATTAAAGCGTATCTATCGACAATCATTTTCCGAGTCATATATATTCGTTATTTGATTAAGTCAAATATGTAAATACAGTAAAATTAAGAAATAATTTTCCTAAACAAACTGAAAAAATAATTATGTAAAATGGTTTCTTTACTTCAAAATTATATTTGTTCAAAACTATTTTAAAATGTTTTTTTAATTTGATTTCACCAAAGTCATCACCAACAACATGATTATGTTCACGTTTTCTACCTTTATCAGAAAGAAATAAAATTCATGCACACACTATTTTCTTCAAATTCAGATTTTACTCATGAAATTATATTGAATTTAGTGTGGTTGTGATTTATAATTATCGAAAATTGTTTACTCATTAAATGAGCATTATAAAGAAGTTTTCCTTTTGAAGCCTTTTTTTTTTTTTAATTTTGCTTTGACATCATTATCTATTCCTTGAAAACAAACTTCCTCTTTTAATGCATGCAACATATATACAATTCTTGTATAATTACCTCTTTTGTTTTGTATACAAAATGGGTTGCTGAAAAAGTGCAAATTCAGAAATTTTTTAAACATTAAAGTAAGATTAATTTGACCCAAAAAAATGAAAATAAAGTAAGGTTGCACGTGTGGTTAATTTTAAATAGTTTTAAGTGGTCTAATTACATTTTTTTTAAATACAACATAGACATCTTTAGCAATTAAATTAACTCTTGTGTACCTTAGGCCCCAACAAGAAAGAAAAGATAAAGAATATTTTTCCCCAAATATAAAAATGTTGCTACTTAGTTGGAAAGTGACCTTTATTATTTTGTTGAGAAAAAGAAAGATATTTGGTTTGTGGGGAATTTACATCAAATAACCAAAAATGAAATCATGGGAAAGTGACAGGACAGTGTGAGCTTAAAAAAGGACCCCTAATATTTGTAGGTCCATAGTTTCTTTTGTTTTCTTTTTGGTTTTCAATCGGGTTCGATATTTATATTGGAATTCGATTAATTTAAATTTGGATTATGTAAGAGCCTCTTTCGGGAGAAAATTCTTTTTATTAAGGAGTTTTTCCATACTCAAAACTCAAATTTAAATTTTTGACTAAGAAATAACTAATCTCATCCACTGTTTCACGTTCTTTGTTGGTTCTTTTATTTTCAATTAAATTTGATAGTCCAAACCTAGTCAATATTCCGTTTTGAGAACAATTACGGAACGGGACAATTTTGTTATCAATTTTTTCATTTTTGGCCCAAATAGAAGACGACATATTATTGTATTAGTCCCACATTCTTTTATTTTGTATAGGGACATTATTGTATTTATGCTATTTGATTATTTATTTATTTATTTTTGTTTGTCTTGGTTTTGGCATTTTGATTTGTCTTTTGGATGATTTTCGTGATTTATGACTAGTGAAACATAATCAACATCATGGCTTTTTTCAAGTTTCTCTTTTTGAAATTGGATTTAGTTAAGGTCAGTGACCACAAGGCAATGGAATGGACCTCTTTTTGCAATTTCATTAAATACTTGCTTATCTTTATGGTAAAAAATAAATAAATACCTAAGTAGCTTTTTCTAAGTTTTTTACTTTGAAATTATTGTATAAAGTGTATTTAGGATCTCTTCCATCAATCCATTGTTATTGATAGTTATTAATAGGTCATCCACATATACTACAATGGTTATACTACATTTGAATTAACGTCTCTCTATAAAAGAAATATCCTTTGGAAGGAACAATCATCTGAGTCATCAAAATCGTTCTGGACACCCACTAGTCTTTTTTCGAAAACTTCAAATATAATAATTCTTCTTAATTGGTAGCACAATCTGGGACGACTTTGTCATTCAAATTCTTTCACTTTATTTCTTTCATTAATCAATTTTTATTTCAAATAGATTTTTCTAGCAAGGTATTTAACTATGCAATTACTTAAAATGTATTAGGGTGATTCTATGCTTTTCCACCAAGAAAAAGATAAATTACTCCTCTTTTCAGTTTCAATACTATCCAAAAAAGTAGGGAGATTATTCATATAGGGTAAAAGTTAGACTAGAGACTTGAGAAAATCAAATAAGTGATACCTGACAGGAAGAATAAGTTAAAAGCGGTTGGGATAACATCAAATGATATATTCGTAACGTGAGTGGTAAGGGTAAACCTGACCATGAAAGACCCAAAGTCAAGACAATCATGATTAGTGACATATTGACGAAATTCGTCTAACCTCGAAAAAATAGGATCAAACACCAGACTATGACCAAATATGACAAGATTGAGATAAGTTGGGGGTCTAACTGTTATGCAAAAATCCGAGATCTCCACCAATCGTTACATAACTGAAGTAAATGTGAGTTAGTGGACTTAGTGAGGACGAGAACAACGAAAATTGCTCCCCAAAGTTAAGCTATAAAATAGTCTTCTATCTACTCATTGTAAACCATCTGATCGTATTCTAATTCGAGACTCATTCACTCATTAGCAATACATTGTTGTCTTCAACTCATAAGCTATACTATTCATTGTTTTGTTCATTACCAATAAAGCCAAACTTGCTCGGTGACGCTACCACCTTCTAGCATTGGAACTCAGGCTCATTCTATTTATGTAACTTATTATTTCATGTCAATTCCATGTTTGTTATTTCTTTGTGTTATTCATATATATATATATATATTTTGATTATACAAGTTACAATATACAAACCACATATTTAGGTAATTTCAATTCATATATTCTTAAATGTTGGGTCTATAAACTCAATTATATCGTTTTATAGGTAAACACTACCAAAACTTTAGAATCTAATTATGGATATATTGTTGTTTACATGTATTTTTACATTTAAGATTTTTTAATCATGTTTTCGATATCTTGGGCATTGTACTTTTCTTCAATGATTAATGTATTTTTCCTGTGCCATTTTCAAAAAATGAAAACCAGAGTGAAAAGGGGAAAAAAGAGAGGGAATTGCAATCAAACCAAATTTGAACCCCATCACATTATTACTTGTAACTTTTATAAGTGAAAGCCCGGCCCAAAATTTCTTCTCAATTGTCTTTGAAAACTTTAATGGTAGCATGTGGAGAGAGAAGGCAAATGCACTAACAATCATTTAAATTACCCTATTTAAAGAGGAGAAAATGTTGACCATAGTAGTGTTCAGTTTTCAAACTTACTGATAAGACTTCTATTATTTTCACAAAAAGCATAAACAACACAAAATAAAATAATAACATGATGCAGAGGTGAAATTGTTTCACTTTTCAACAGAGGTTTCAGGTTCAAGCAATGAGTATGAAGAAAAATTTGTTGGAAGCACCACCCCTGAATAGGTTATGTAGTGTGTGATCCGAATTAAGTCGGCTCTCCAATGAAGGCTTCAGACACCAAATGAAAAATCATAAAAATAAAATAAAATAGGATGATTCCACTCCACTATTATAAACATAAGCCTCTTCTATCAGAAAATGCACGTTGGAAAACATATTCTCATCATAATATTGATTTTTATTTTTATTTTTTTGTGTGAAAATATTAATATTTTTTTAATGAACGTGAAAAGAGTTAAAATCGCTACTAAAATGAAACGGAGGGAAAATTAATTAGCCTTTCTTTTTGTTAGAACCAGTATCATCCATATTCTTCTTCAAAAGATATGAATGAATGTGGAAAAATGATGACCATGGGAAGTTGACACATAATTATGTAATGGGGAATCTTTTAATTGTCTATGTTTGATGTTTCTCTACATTTCAAAAGGGTCCAAGTGACTTTGATTATTACTACTTGTATTTTCTGTCATTATTATGCCTAGCTAGGGCAATCTTATTATAAGCACTTGATATACATCATATAAATAACATCTAATTAGCTTTCCTTATGGTTTTTCCTTTTTCTATATTCTATTTTGTGTTTTTTGGAACTTCACCAATAAACTAAAAAAATTCTGCTTATTCTAGTGTAAAATAATATAAATTATGATTGCTTAGGCAGGTCTTTAGAAAGTGTCTGCCTTTTAGTGTATTTGGTATGAAGAAGAATGCCTTTGAATATATCTTTTTTTTTTTAAAAAAAAAATATTAAGTGATTTTCTTCTTATTATTAGTATTATTATTTTTGGCAAGTATATAATTTTCTCAAGAACATTGCGTTGCCTCCAAAATAGGTCTTGCAATGTGCGGGGTTCAAATATATATAATCAAGCTTTAATACAAATACCAAATATCAAGTGAAAGACCGATAAAAATAGAAATTGGGCTAGTTTTGGAGGTGCTAGGGGTAGGGGTGGGAGGTTGGGGTGGCCAGGTGGGGTGTTGGGAATGGAGAGAGATAATCAACATGGAAATTAAAGTCATTTAAGGAACGTGTTTTTTTTCTCATTAGGAAGTTACTCCCCGGTTTCAAAAGAATTGAATTGTTTAGATATTTTTCATATTTCAAATTAACTTAATTGTTCAATCTTCAAAACTATTTTTAAAATATTCTTTCATTTTTACCCTTCATTTGGATTTTCTATGTGATGAGTTCAAGAAACTTTAATTGCTTTGAAAATTAATTATTCTAAAGATTAATTTGATAATAATCAGTAAAGGCAAAAATGAAAAGTAATGTCAATTTATGTCCTAATCTTGTTTTCTTAAAGGGTGTGAAACACCCCAATAATTCAATTATTTTGAAATGGAGAGAGTATTATTTTTAATTTCTAAGAAACTTATTTTTTCTGGTGAAAATATTTCATAAATATAAAAAAGTTGAAAAAAAATAATCTGAAAAATTGTTTTACTAATTGTTAAACCAACTAACAACAGCCTCTCCTAATTGTTTACAAGTTTTAGTGATGTACTACAGCTTCAAGTTTATATGGTTGGTTTTGACAACTCATAGAGTAGATCATTGTCTTTTTACATGAGATTGGCTACATGATAAATAGACTTATTTGTTTCTATTCTAACAAATGGTCGATAAAAAAAAACAAATTTGATGGACATAGATAGTGACCCTAACTAGATAGTAGAGCAATCAAAAAAAATTTATGAACGATATTTAATAAAATACAAAAAAATATATATTTGGGGTTTGAATATGTAATTCTCTTATATCAAGGAGTTCTAAAAGAAAATTATATATAAGTATTAATTTTTGACGAATTGAATTCCTACATGAATAAGATAGATGATATTTTTTTTGCAACAAAACTATTTAGGTGACGACATGGAAAATATGCACTTATGCATAAAAAAACATTAGGTAACTTACCATAATGGATGTTGGAATAATAA
Organism: Solanum acaule; assembly: GCA_036250505.1. Classification (NCBI taxonomy): domain Eukaryota; kingdom Viridiplantae; phylum Streptophyta; class Magnoliopsida; order Solanales; family Solanaceae; genus Solanum; species Solanum acaule. Next base: position 7,026 of record JAJOOR010023737.1, read on the forward strand.
TTAAAAGTTAGACTAGGAATTCTAGGTTATTTAGGATTTATTATTTGGTAATTTGTTAGTCCTATTTCATATTTGAATACGTTTTCTAATACTACCTTAATTTGGTTTATTAGTATTATAAATAGGCATGCTTTGTCACCTAGTTTCTTATAGTGAAATTAGAGTTTTTGAGTTTATAAACAAAATATTTTCCTTCAAATTGAATTATGGGATCATTGGTTGATAGTGTTGCAGTGCATAATTTGAAAAAGAAAATTGTGATGGGTGACAATGGTTATGTTCTTGAAGACGTTCCTCATTTGTCTGATTATAATCCTAGTCTTCCTACGTATCCTAATCCATTGAAGAACAATCCTTCCTATTCAGTCGTTAATCATTATTTTGTCGATGAAGATGATACAGTTGCTCAAAATATTATTGTCCGCAAGAATAGTCCAAGAGGGATACATTTTCGTCGAGCTGGTCCTTCCCAAAACGTTTACTTTAAGTCCGACGATGTTAATGCATGTATTGTAACATGTGGAGGTTTATGCCCTGGTCTCAATAATACAGTTATCAGGGAAATAGTATGTGCCTTATACTCTATGTATGGTGTAACAAGAGTCATGGGGATAGATGGAGGATATCGAGGTTTCTATTCCAAAAACACGATTCCTTTGACACCTAAGGTTGTGAATGATACCCATAAATGTGGTGGAACTATTCTTGGGTCATCTCGAGGAGGTCATGTTACGAAGAAAATAGTTGATAGCATTGGGGACCGTGGTATCAATCAGGTTTATATAATTGGAGGAGATGGAACACAGAAAGGAGTATCGGTGTTATTTGAGGAAATTACAAGGCGTGGTCTGAATGTTGCAGTTGTTGGAATCCCCAAGACAATTGATAATGATATACCAGTTATTGACAAGTCTTTTGGTTTTGATTCTGCAGTTGAGGAAGCTCAACGTGCTATTAGTGCTGCTCATGTTGAAGCTACTAGTTTTGAGAATGGAATTGGGGTTGTGAAGTTAATGGGACGGGATAGTGGGTTCATAGCGATGTATGCTAGTCTTGCTAGTCAAGATGTTGATTGTTGTTTGATTCCAATATCTCATTACTATCTTGAAGGACGTGGTGGAGTGTTTGAGTACATAGAACAAAGGCTTAAAGAGAATGGACACATGGTTATAGTCGTAGCTGAAGGTGCCGGTGATGAGCAAGTTGATGTTGGTTTATGGATATCGAAAAGGATAAATGAGCATTTTTCAAAAGAAAAGAAGAAGATGATCAATCTTAAATATATAGATCCGACGTATATGATTCGGGCTTATTGCAAGTAATGCATCAGACAATGTGTATTGCACTCTTCTTGCTCAAATCGCGGTACATGGAGCAATGGTTGAGTACACATGCTTTACGGTTGGTCCTGTCAACAACACACATGCTTACATACCCTTTGATAGAATCACTGAGAAACAAAACAAGGTTGACATTACGGACATGATGTGGGCGCAACTTCTATCTTCAACCAATCAACCTAGCTTCTTGTCAACAACGAGATCAGTCGATATAATTGAAGCAAACAAGGACGAAGAACAACCTATTCAATTATCAGATGAAGAAACAAATCAATCTAGCTTCTTGACAACCAGAGTCGATATAATTGAAGCAAATAAGAACGAAGAACCGCCTACTCAATTATCAGATGGAGAAACAAATCCTTGCTAATTACTAACTTTTTGAACATTATACATATATAAATATATGGTCCCATGTAATAGTAGTTTGCTAATTTGTGAGAGAATCCTACACTTGTGTAATCTCAATATATTTTACTTACGTAGTTTTCAATAAAATTGCTTTACTTAACGAAGCCAATAATCCAACATTTATATATCAGATTTGTATAGTACATTGCATTTAAGTTGCATCCATTGCCTCATATTTGTAAAATGCCTTATAACCTGGAAATATGTGCTTCATATTTTAAGCTTAGTCAAGTCTGAATTTATCAATATATCACCCACTGCAAACTTGTTTGCATATCTTCCATGAAAGATGTAGCTAATGTAGGGGAATAGAAAAGCAATTCCACATTATAACAGAGGAAATAATGTATGATTACATCTTTTGTTTGATTCGTCTGAAATATCTATACATGAGGCATAATTTAGATGCCTGAAACAATGACGAACGATGAGGGGTTTCAAAAATTAGTGTAACATTGGTGAGAAATAGTTTCTATTTTGCCTTTGTTTCAATAGAGCTACCGTTCTGTTTTTTTTTTTAAACATGATTATGGAGCAATGTAGAGAAATTTGCAAAAGTGACAGGTGCTATTGGAGTCCAAGTATGTTTCTGTTGATATTAGTATGTGCCTAAGACGTATATATCTATTTGTTCAACTTTATACAAAGTCTCTATTTATCTAAAAATTGAAGGACATAAATGTAAATGTATGCTAAAACAAAGTTAAATGTATTATGCCTTGTTTCTAAATCCATGCTTTGCTTGAGGAAACAATTCGAAATTGGAATGAGTGGAAATGGAGAAACCCTAGAGGATCGTATCAGTTCGTTGCCGGATGAACTTCTGATCAAAATTATGTCTTGTTCGGCGACAAAAGATGCATACACAACATGTATTCTCTCTAAAAGGTGGCGTTATCTTTGGACTTTCATTCGTAACTTCAGTTTTGCTAATACAAATTACCGAGAAAATTTCACATCTTTTGTTAACTATATATTATCTCGTTCTGTTTCTCCCAAAATACAAAAATTCGAACTCGACTACAGTTATTGCAATGTTGAAAGCCGCTGACAAATCACTGAATGGCTTAATTTTGCTGCTACTAGAAAAGTGCAACATCTTCTACTCTGGTCTACTGATTTAATCACTTCCCCTTTCCCATTGCCTCAATCTTTCTACGAATGTTCCTCGTTGATAACATTAGCAATAGTTTTGGGTCGTTTTAACTTTGATGACACAGTCACAGCCTGGAAGTCTTTAAAAAGCCTAAAATTGGGGAATTTTATTATAGATGATTACAAAATTGCAAAAATATTGTCAGGTTGTCCTGTATTGGAAGATATGGAATTACATGATTTAGTTGTGCTTGATGGTCCTCATCGCTTGGAATTTATGTCTTCAAAGTTAAAGACACTGAAGCTGAATGGTCAATGGTTGATCAATGATGGAAGTCTTCGTTGTGTGGAAATTTTTGCCCCGTACATTCAGCATTTGGAAATTTCAGGAGGTCTTTATGATCTCAAGTGTATTCTTGTAGAGGTGTCTGGTGTGGTTACTGCTAAGCTTGCTTTCAACATTAGGTGTATCAAAGACATCAACTATGATTATGGTCTACATTTTGATCCTGAGGAAAACAGTTGTAGTGGCTATCATCAATTCTTTAGGTCCCTCGTCCACGGTTACCTTCTAACATTCCATAATGTTAAGGAGTTAACCATTGGAACTTGGTTAACAGAGGTCTGTTTTTATCTCAGAGTACTTTTCCTTGGACAGTTGAGAATTAACCTCTGTACAAATTTCACAAACTCAACTGGATGAGTTGCAGAAACTTGTGGCTTTTTTGTGTTTTTTTTTTGTCAACTTTCGAATGTTGGGTATTTTTCTTGTCATATCTGCAAGACATATATCTGAAAACACGGATTCTTCTGTGGCGATTGTTGCTTAAAGTGTTTAGATGATTAGGTTCGCTACTTGAAGATAATCGAAAAAAATGGATATCAGGCTCTCCTTGGGTGCGGTATATTACCATGGCTGGTGAATATGAGTTGAGACTTACGTAAAACTACACCGAGATGATGATCCAATCCAAATAAATTTTGCTTGAGGCTCATATAACTCATCCAATGCTTTGAGCTCCTTTGCAGGAGATGAACTGGTTTAGCTCATAGGTTTGAAGCAAATTGTTTTGTTGTGCCAATTTTTGTTATTATTGTATTTGACTTTATTTCTTGTATGTTACCCACATTTTCTTGTATAAAGATGTCTGCTGATCACTTTCGTGTTGCATATACTGCTAAAGAAATTCAATAGATTTGTCACATAACTTATGTTGCCATGGAGTACTTTCTTTTTGTACTTACTGCTTTCTCCATTCTTTATATTACTAGTTTCATTGGGATTATTGCAACAGGTTCTGTGCATGTTGTTGTTCAAAGGGATTGTACTTCCAGAAATGAAATGCAAATATCTGACGTTGGAGTTGCATGTGAAGAGGTTTAATTTGTATGGAGTAGCTGGTCTTCTGTGAGCATCAAGTCATGTAGAGACACTCAACATAAATATATATACAGAGGCACTAGACATAGAGGGATGCGACATAGATATATCTACAATATCTGTAACTTCCTCTCTTCTTTTAAATCCATCCATTTTATGAGTTTAACCACCCCTCTTGAGAATTTTTCTTTTGTCACTGCAAAGCTTAACATTAATTGGTTGGTGTTGTTGCTTTCTTTGAGGCAAATGAGGTCTGAAACGGAAAGGGTTGGGTGCCATCCACTCTTTGCTTGGGTTACGTAGGCCATAAATCTTTAAGATAGGAACAATCATCATAATCTGTTTAAAAAGTACCATTAAGATTTGTTGGTTCTGAAATCATTTTTCCCCCATTTTTATGCAATATCCATGAGGCTAACTTGAATCTAGTCCTGATTATATTCTCTTTCTCCAGCTTGAAGATACCCACTACCACTTTGAGCTATCAGATTTGGTCAAAGGAGATGATATTGATTTGCAAAAGTGGATTTTAAAGTTTGGGTTTCCCAACCTCAAGAATGTTAAGATTATCAACACCCCCGGAGAGCGGTACTTTAAGGATCATTTCAAACAGGGCTTTGACAAGCTTTTGAAACTTTCAGAATTTCTGTTAAAGAATGCAACAGTTTTAGAGAAGTTCGTGATATCAAAGGGAATAATGTGCAAGATATGTTCAACCAACTGTGTGTCCACATTTTTATCTCAATTGGCTGAGAAATTGTTATGTTGCCCAAGATCCTCTACGAATGGTGTGATTATCTACTAGTAGTGAGCTTGTGATGATTAGACTGCAAGTAGTTTTCTATCTTAGGATACATGAGATGTCGCCTTATATTGAGTTTTTGGTGAATACTCATGCAATCATGAAACTTTAACTTGTCTATGCAACTAATTACTTATCTTATGGCATACCAAATGTTATGATGTCTTAGTTTCTCAATATGCTTGAAGCTTTCAGTTCTGATGAATCCTTATATTTAAGTCATATAAGAATGTATGGTTAGATCTCTTTGTTTGATAATTTAGATGACGATAAGGGGTTTTGAGAAATAGTTTCTGTTTTACCTTTGTTGCAATAGAGCTACTGACTTGTTTTGCTGAACAGGATTTTAATGAACTTTGCAAAATTGTCATTGGAGTCTAAGTATATTTCTGTTGATTTAAGGTTACAACTTTCTAATTTTTAATCCTTGATACAAACTATTTGAAATTGTTTGCATTAAGCTTTGCTAGTATATATAAATAGCCTAGCTACATTTTCTTTGTTCTCTTTGCTGCAGACTAGCAGTGAGTTAGCTACATTTTCTTGCCGGACTGTTCATTAGCATTACATTCTACAACATGTAATGGACCCATTACCATTCTGTTTCTTAAAGCGACATCGGGTGTGAGTTTTAGTGTTAAATTATAGCAAAGTAAGAGGCAAATTGGACATTTTACCAGATATTATTTTGTAAAAAATTCTACTAAGCTACCAGATATTACCATTGAACGTCAATCAAGTAAGCTTGGTGCTTTCAAAGGAGGATACATCTACAAGACTCTCCATCTTCCCACCAATCAAACCAATAATGTTTCAAGTTTCCAATGCAGGGAAACCTGACAATATTTTCACAATTTGGTTATCGTTTAACACCATAATCCCCAACTATGCTCTTTAGAGAGTTCCACGATATGACCGTTGGAAGATCAAAAGGACAAGATTGAACATCTAAAGATATCAAGGATGAACATATGTAGAGAGATTCAGGATATGTTGTGAAGGCATCTTTTGTTGGCAAAAGTGAGAATCTAAATAAGAAGAGAATCCAGCAACTTACTGATGCAACTTCGATCCTCAACTTTTTTTATTTGCTTATTTGTCTCTTCAACTCTTTTGCAAGGTCGTAGATCCATCTTTTGCTCTGTCTGTACCTTTCCGCACCCAAAAGATGGATCTACGGCCTTGCAAAAGGGTTGAAGAGACAAATAAGCAAATGAAAAAAGTTGAAGATCGAAGTCGAATTAGTAAGTTGCTGGATTCTCTTCTTATTCGGATTCTCTCACTTTTGCCAATAAAAAATTCCTTCACAACATTTTTTCTCTCAAAAAGATGGGAGCATCTCAATTGATAACTTCTTTTTCTCTTGTAAAGATAAATCGCAAAGAAAAAACTTTATAGCATTTGTTGATTATGTATTAGATCGTTCTACTTGTTCCAAAATTAAAAACTTTCATTTGAATTTCACCCACATGTCCAAATACGAGCAACGAATTGGATTTGTTAATAACATAGTAGATTTCACAATCAGCCGATGGGTTTCTACTGAAGAGGAGAAAATAAAAATAAATTACTGTTCCCAATCTCCCGATGGCTTGCTCCTGTTGTTGAAAATAATGTTGTATTATTGTCAGAGTCATATGAGAATTACTCCATTGACTTGCCAGACACTATCTACAAGTGTTCTTCCTTGATAACATTGGATCTCACGTGTTGTACACTTGATAAGGAATTTGTCATAGATTGGAAGTCTTTAAGGACCCTACTGTTGAATGACATAACCTTAGATGATTACATAATTGTAAACATACTCTCAGGTTGTCCTGCTTTGGAAATCAATTCTTCAAATTTAAAGAGGCTTAAGTTCGAAGTCGTATAATGATGACTCCGATGATCTGTCTTTGAATATTTTTTGGCCCACATATTCAACATTTGGAGATCTCCGAAGATATGTATGATCTCGGGTGTAGGCTAGTAAATGTATCCTTTATGGTCAGTGCTAAGCTTACTTTCTGAATGAGTTGTTCTTGGATTGCTTAAGGTACCTTTAGTGCTAGTGCCACGTTTCGTTCTGAAGAACATCAAGTTATAAGGAGACCATCGAAGATAGTCTTCAAAAGTTGAGCAATGCAACCGAGTTAACGATTGGGACTGGGTTCACTGAGGTTTGTTTTGTCATGAAGACCTTATTTTCTTTTTGGTATATAGATAACATAAAGAGACAGCATCCCCTTTAGAATATAACACAAATTTGAGAAATTTTACACATTATACAAAGACTACTGGTGTTAATACAAAACTCTCTTGACTTTTTGTAGTCTTTCGGTCAACTTTCTAAAGTCGGGTACTTCTTCTACTATCCAACTACATGGTTAGATTTGGCTTTACATTATCAGTCTAGATAGAATTTTTCTTCCTTTTTGATTGTTCTTGGTTTCTCGATCGTTCACTAGTTTCATTGGGTTTATTACATCATGTACTGATGCAATTTGAAGAGATGTCGCTTCCTGAATTAAAATGTAAATGTCTAACTCTGAATTTACTTATCACAAACTTTTTATTTCTATGGAGCAACTATCTTGTTGGGAGCCTCACCTCATGTGGATACACTCAACATAAATATGGAAACTACTTTTGTAAGTGCTTCTTGCAACTTTTGTCGTACACATGATTTTTTGTAAGCAGTTTTACATTTAAAGAAGTGGACAAATGAACAAGTCACTATAACAACATCATACTAAGAAGAAAATTCAAATTATATAAATAAAACATATTCAAGTACTCCCTTCGTTCCCTCATACAATGAAATCATTATTTTGTAACGTTTGTGCATTATGATTGTAATTTGACTCTATTCTCTCTCCAGGTGGATTTGAGCGATGCGCATTTGAGTTAGGATACTTGACCAAAGAACATGATATTCATTTCCTGTCAAGCATCGAGCTTCCCAACTTCAAGAATGTTAACGTTATCAGTTCTTCCAATATGTGTGTGATGGTGCATCTTGAATGGGATGACGATGATGATCTGTTCAAACTTTCAGAATTTCTACTAAAGAATGCAACAATTTTAGAGAAGTTAGTAATTATATCAAGGAGAAGAATTTGTAGGATCTATTTAATGTTTAATGAACTGTGCTTCTGGATATTCACTTCGATTGGCTGAGAAATTGGTAGGTTTCCCAAGATCCTCAATCAATTCTGTGATCATTTGCGAGGAAGGAGCTTTCCGTGCTAAATTGCACAAGTGTTACTTTGTATTTAGTTTTTGATTTACTATTGGTGAAAATCTTGAATTTGTCTATGTAACTAATAACTATTTGTTCTTGTTATCTTGTCCTTATGACATATATACCAAATGTTATGGTTGTTTGGTTTCTCATGGAACTTTTCTTTGTTTCCTTATTGACTAGCCACACTTTTTCTCATAATTAGGCTAATGAAATGTTGTGTTTTGCAAACTTCTAATTTTTGGGTTTTTCGGCCTCAACTTTAGTATTTGGATTGGGAGTGGTATTTTCTACCCTTTCTGATTTATTCGTGTACTGATGGCTAACATGCGTCTGCCAACTACAAACTTTCTTCCTCATTTTTCTCAATCCAACACCAATTTTTTCCTCTTGAACTGGTAATTTTTATAATCTTTACAAATATTTTTTTTATATTAATAATTTTCTTAGAGTGTATTGATGTTTGTCAAGAACACTTATTGCAATAATATTTTTAGTGTATTTGATGTTGATAGTGAAAAAAATACTATCCATAATTAAAAATAATAACTATGTTTACATATTTGAGGCCTCTTATTTATTATTTTTCAACTAGTACCTATCATACTTATTGAACTTTTTGATATTATATTGTGCCTATATAATATTTTTTATTCATGATTTTTTTTTATGTTATGTTGGATGATTATGATGTTTTTTTAATCAAAAAGTAATATTTTTTGTTGAAATGAAATTTTTATAACATTTTATTAATATAATGTTTGATTTCATATGCACATTCAGATATTGAAAACAATTATTCTTAATCATTCAGAGTTTAGATTTAGAGACCACATCTTAATATTCAGATCTAAACACTTAGATCTTAATGCATATCTTAATATTCAGATGTGTATTGAGATAAACTCTTTCACTTGTTGAAGATATTAATGAATCCAACCTTAAGCATTAATGACAATTAGTAAACATGTAAATTCTCAAGAGCTTGCAATCCATCCTGCCCTAAATGACAATTAATTGTTAATTCTACTCCTAAAAGCTTGATGATAATCATCATAACTATCTTCCACCCAAAACTAATGATATCAACGACGAACATGCGCGGAAAGATTGAGTCTAGGTGCATTCGCCCGTCATTAAATCAGTGGATCAGAGTATAGTTATAATTCTTTTTAACTATAAAAAATGCACAAAATTTAAATAAAACAAACCATTTATTTTTATTTTATACTACACTTTTTAATTAGTATGAGAATAGATGATGCAATAGTTAAAAATGGAAAAAAGGAAAAGTACATTAGAAAAGAATATGAATTATATGTGATGATTGTTTGAAAAAAGAAGAAATGATTTACTTTATGAAATAGAAATAAAAATAAAAATATAATATTAAGGAGATAAGAAAGCTGTTTTTTGGAGTGAAAAATAGAAATTTGGGTTGAAGTTGATTTTCTCCAAATATAGAAACTCTGTATATTTGGAGATAAAAATAAAGAATTGGGGGGCTATGATAAAATTGTAAATCGACGCAAAGAATCTTAACAAACGGGATGTAGTTACCAAATATAGACACAAGATAGATGAGGTTTTTTTTTTTTTCCAACAAAACTCTTTAGGTGACGACATGGAAAATATGTACTTATATGCCATTTTACCGTGCATAAAAAAACATTAGGTAACTTACCATAATTTAAATCCTAATTTGCTTAGGATTTATTATCTGGTACTTTATTTGTCCTATTTCATATTCTAATAGGTTTTCTAATCCTACATTAATTTGGTTTATTAGTAGTATAAATAGGTGTCTTGTCTTATATTTTCTATTAGTGAGATTGAAGAGTTTATAAATAAAGTATTTTCCTTCTAATTGAATTTGAGTTGAATTATGGGATCATTGGTTGATAGTTTTGCAGTGCATAATTTGAACAAGAAAATCATGATGGGTGACAATGGTTATGTTCTTGAAGACGTTCCTCATTTATCTGATTACATTCCTGATCTTCCTACCTATCCTAATCCATTGAAGAACAATCCTTCCTATTCAGTCGTTAATCATTATTTTGTCGATGAAGATGATACAGTTGCTCAAAATATTATTGTCCGCAAGAATAGTCCAAGAGGGATACATTTTCGTCGAGCTAGTCCTTGCCAAAACGATGTTAATTCATGTATCGTAACATGTGGAGGTCTCAATAATACAGTTATCAGGGAAATAGTATGTGCCTTATACTCTATGTATGGTGTAATAAGAGTCATGGGGATAGATGGAGGATATCGAGGTTTCTATTCAAAGAACACAATTCCATTGACACCTAAGGTCGTGAATGATATCAAGGAGGTCATGTTACTAAGAAAATAGCAGATAGCATTCAGGATTGGGGAATTAATCAGGTTTATATATTTGGAGGAGATGGAACACAGAA